>CM059793.1:3565178-3687678 GCA_030435695.1 Brachymystax lenok tsinlingensis
AGCAGATGTCATATGTTCATCATATAATTACAAAGTTATCATTCTTTGTATGAAACTCTATATAATGCTCACTAAATGCCTCTGTGTAAGAGACAAACATCTATAATAAATGTAGATATTAAAATAGCTTGAAACCTGAATGGACAACATCCCTGGGTTAACAGCAAGTATACAGTTGATATACTAGTATACAGTTGATATACTAGCGTACAGTTGATATACACTAGTATACAGTTGATATACTAGCATACAGTTGATATACACTAGTATACAGTTGATATACACTAGCATACAGTTGATATACTAGCATACAGTTGATATACTAGCGTACAGTTGATATACTAGCGTACAGTTGATATACACTAGTATACAGTTGATATACTAGCATACAGTTGATATACTAGCATACAGTTGATATACACTAGTATACAGTTGATATACTAGCGTACAGTTGATATACTAGTATACAGTTGATATACTAGCATACAGTTGATACACTAGTATACAGTTGATATACTAGCATACAGTTGATATACTAGCATACAGTTGATACACTAGCATACAGTTGATATACTAGCATACAGTTGATACACTAGCATACAGTTGATACACTAGCATACAGTTGACATACTAGCGTACAGTTGATATACTAGCGTACAGTTGATATACTAGCATACAGTTGATATACTAGCATACGGTTGATATACTAGCATACAGTTGATATACTAGCATACAGTTGATATACTAGCATACGGTTGATATACTAGCATACAGTTGATATACTAGTATACAGTTGATACACTAGCATACAGTTGATATACTAGCATACAGTTGATTTACTAGCATACAGTTGATACACTAGTATACAGTTGATATACTAGCATACAGTTGATATACTAGCATACGGTTGATATACTAGCATACAGTTGATATACTAGTATACAGTTGATACACTAGCATACAGTTGATATACTAGCATACAGTTGATTTACTAGCATACAGTTGATACACTAGTATACAGTTGATACACTAGTATACGGTTGATATACTAGTATACAGTTGATATACTAGCATACAGTTGATATACTAGCATACAGTTGATATACACTAGTATACAGTTGATAAACTAGTATACAGTTGATATACTAGTATACAGTTGATACACTAGTATACAGTTGATATACACTAGTATACAGTTGATATACACTAGTATACAGTTGATAAACACTAGTATACAGTTGATAAACACTAGTATACAGTTGATATACTAGTATACAGTTGATATACACTAGTATACAGTTGATATACACTAGTATACAGTTGATATACTAGTATACAGTTGATATACTAGCATACAGTTGATATACTAGCGTACAGTTGATATACTAGCATACAGTTGATATACTAGTATACAGTTGATATACTAGTATACAGTTGATATACTAGCATACAGTTGATATACTAGCATACAGTTGATATACTAGTATACAGTTGATATACTAGCATACAGTTGATATACTAGCATACAGTTGATATACTAGTATACAGTTGATATACTAGCATACAGTTGATATACTAGCATACAGTTGATATACTAGTATACAGTTGATATACTAGCATACAGTTGATATACTAGCATACAGTTGATATACTAGCATACGGTTGATATACTAGCATACAGTTGATATACTAGCATACAGTTCATGTACTAGCATACAGCACATTACTCTCCGTTGAAAAGCACAGTGGACCTCAGGGCAAAATAGGTTAAGATAACCAGCTAAGCCCACTGGAAGGAGTCATGTGAGACGCTTATATAGGAATAGGGCTGGCTGCTCAGAGTTGAATCCTAATAGTCCCCTCTGTTGTATTCAGACCCTGCAATAGCAGACAGTTGAAAGTCACAGGGTACCTCAGAGGCAGGTGAGTCTCTTCTCTCCTGTGAGATAGGTCAGATGGTAGTAAGGTGGTGGATTGGATAGCACAGTGCGATGGTAGGGAGGAGTAAAATGGTCCTCAGAGACCAGTCTCTATGATGTGAGACGGTAGGGAGGGAGGGAGGAGCCAGGCGGTCAGTGGTATCCCAGATCACAGTGGTCCGTCAGGCTGTTTTTCCAGGTTGTACTCCCTGGTCCTATGGACCTTCCATCCGACCACCCCCAGCAGAAAGATCCCCATCATCTTGAAGCCCACCTGCAGACCCAGGTACCTGCAGACATACATCGATCATTCACTGAATCAACCAACAAATCAATCAAATAGCTAAATCAGTCAACCAATACAGTCAATCAATCATAATCACTTAAACGAGGCACACCAATAGTAGTACGAGACCTTTTTTCTTACCTGTTCCTCAGGATGTTATTGTCATAGTAACCACAGCCCAGCCGGTTGCCACAGACCTGTTTCCACCAGATACAGGAGCTGTCAATGGCCATGCCGAACAGGGCTGGGGCTGGTAACCAGGCTAGAGTAGAGAAGCACAGGATTAGATCATCTACACTGAACAAAAAATATATATAAAACGCAACATGTAAAGTGTTGGTCCAATGTTTCATGAGCTGAAATAAATAAAACGTTTTCCACACACACAAAAAAGCTTTATTTCTCTCAAATTTTTGTGCACAAACTTGTTTACATCCCTGTTAGTGAGCATTTCTCCTTTGCCAAGATAATCCATCCACCTGACATGTGTGGCATATCAAGAAGCTGATTGAACAGCAGGATCATTACACAGGTGCACCTTGTGCTGGGGACAATAAAAGGCCACTCTAAAATGCCACAGATGTCTCAAGTTTTGAGGGAGCGTGTAATTGGCATGCTGACTGTAAGGATGTCCACCAGAGCTGTTGCCAGATAATTTAATGTTTATTTCTCTACCATAAGCCACCTCTCCAACGTCCTTTTAGAGAATTTAACAGTACGTCCAGCCAGCCTCACAACCACAGACCACGTGTACTGTGTCGTGTTGCCGAGCGGTTTGCTGATGACAACGTTGTGAACAGAGTGCCCCATGGTGGGGGTGGGGTTATGGTATGGGCAGGCATAGGTCAGGCTGTTGGAGCTAGGAACACAAGCATTTCACTACACCCGCAATAACATCTGCTAAATATGTGTACGTGACCAATACAATGTGATTTGATAAGCTACGGACAACAAACCCAATTGCCATTTATCGATGGCAATTTGAATGCACAGAGATACCGTGACGATCTGTACACAATTCCTGGAAGCTGAAAATGTCCCAGTTCTTCCATGGTCTGCAAAGGTGTCTGTGACCAACAGATGCATATCTGTATTCCCAGTCGTGTGAAATCCATAGATTAGGGACTAATTAATTTATTTCAATTGACTGATTTCATTATATGAACTGGAACTTAGTAAAATCTTTGAAATTGTTGCATGTTGCATTTCTATCTTGTTCAGTATATATGATAATGTTATATACAGGAGCTGTGGATGGCCTTGCTGAACACCGCTGGTAACTAGGTCTGTCATAATAACACTTAACTGTCAACATTGATCTTGTTCATAGAGAAGGAGAGGATCAGATATCAAATCACAACTCTTATTCAGAACACTTTTGCAGCAGGAAGATATGAGATCTCAGTATGGTTCAATTCAGTTGTGGTCCACTAGAGGGCGCTCTAACACTACATTGATGTATATTATTACATTCAATTGTGTGTCGTTTTAACAACATCTGTCTTTATGAAGTATACATTTTGAGAGGAAACTTACCAAGCACTCTCAAGAGCAGAAACTGGACTCCTATGGCAAAGGATTTCTCTTCACGGGGAACAGTTCTGAAACAATTCAAGCAAAGCAAAATTCAACACAAACAGATGATTTTCAACGTCATACTGAATAGTCCTGTTCAATGTCTTGCTCTCTATGGACTCATGAGAAGTATTCCAAATCAAATTTAATTACATATAAAAAAAAAAACTGAAATATCATATTTATGCAGACCCTTTACTCTGTACTTTGTACTTTGTTGAAGACCTTTGGCAGGGATTACAGCCTCGAGTCTTCTTGGGTGTGACGCTACAAGCTTGGCACACCTGTATTTGGGGAGTTTCTCCCATTCGTCTCTGCAGATCCTCTCAAATTCTGTCAGGTTGGATGGAGTGCGTTGCTGCACAGCTATTTTCAGGTCTCTCCAGAGATGTTCGATTGGGTTCAAGTCTGGGCTCTGGCTGGGCCACTTAGAGAATTGTCCTGAAGCCACTCCTGATTTGTCTTGGCTGTGTGCTTAGGGTCGTTGTCCTGTTGGAAGGTTAACCTTCACCCCAGTCTGAGGTTCTGAGAGCTCTGGAGTAGGTTTTCATCAAGGATCTCTCTGTACTTTGCTCCTCATCTTTCCCTTGATCTGAAGTCCCTGCGGCTGAAAAACATCCCAACACCATGATGCTGCCACCACCATGCTTCACCGTAGGGATGGTGCCAGGTTTCCTCCAGAAGTGACGCTTGGAATTCAGGCCAAAGAGTTCAATCTCGGTTCATCAGACCATGGTCTGAGAGTATTTAGGTGCCTTTTGGCAAACTCCAAGCGGGCTGTCATGTGCCTTTTACTGAGGAGTGGCTTCCATCTGGCCACTCTACCATAAAGGCCTGTTTGGTGGAGTTCTGCAGAGATGGTTGTCCTTCTGGAAGGTTCTCCCATCTCCACAGACAAACTCTGGAGATCTGTCAGAGTGACCATCGGGTTCTTGGTCACCTCCCTGACCAAGGCCCTTCTCCCCCGATTGCTCAGTTTGGCCAGACGGCCAGCTCTAGGAAGAGTCTTGGTGGTTCCAAACCTTTTGTCGAGGCCACTGTGTTCTTGGTGGACCTTCAATGCTGCAGACATTTTTCGGTGCCCATCCCCAGATCTGTGCCTCGACACAATCCTGTCTCGGAGCTCTATGGACAATTCCTTTAACCTCATGGCTTGGTTGTTGCTCTGACATGCACTGTCAACTGTGGGACCTTATATAGACAGGTGTGTGTCTTTCCAAATCATGTCCAATCAATTGAATTTACCACAGGTGGACTACAATCAAGTTGTTTAAACTTCTCAAGTTGAATCAGTGGAAACAGGATGCACATGAGCTCAATTTCGAGTCTCATAACAAAGGGTCTGAATAGTTAAGTAAATACGTTTTTTGAATTTTTATAAATGTGCAAAAATTCTAAAAGCCTGTTTTCACTTTGTCATTATGGGGTATTGTGATGTCATTTTGGGGCATTGTGATGTCATTATGGGGTATTGTGATGTCATTATGGGGTATTGTGATGTCATTATGGGGTATTGTGATGTCATTATGGGGTATTGTGTGTAGATTGATGAGCATTTTTTTTTTACATTTAATACATTCTAGAATAAGGCTGTAACGTAACAAAATGTGTAAAAAATCAAGGGGTCTGAAAACTTTCCAAATGAACTGTATATGTTATTTATCTGAGGTCCATCATATAGATGGGACTGTGTGGTAGAGAGAGAGGTTACCTGAGAGAGGTTACCTGAATCACTGAAGCTGGAGACTTATCTCACTCACTAACTTTAAGCATCAGCTGTCAGAGCAGCTCACAGATCATTGCTCCTGTACACAGCCCATCTGTAAATAGCCCACCCAACTACCTCATCCCCATGTTGTTATTCATTATTTTGCTCCTTTGCACCCCAGTATCTCTACTTGCACATTCATCTTCTGCACATCCATCACTCTAGTGTTTAATTGCTAAATTGTAATTATTTCGCCACTATGGCCTATTTATTGCCTTACCTCCCTAATCTTACTACATTTGCACACACTGCATATAGATGTTTCTATTGTGTTATTGACTGTACGTTTGTTTATTCCATGTGTAACTCTGTGTTGTTGTTTGTGTCGCACTGCTTTGCCTTATCTTGGCCAGGTCGCAGTTGTAAAGGAGAACTTGTTCTCAACTGGCCTCCCTGTATTATGACATCATATAGAACTACCTGGTTAAATAAAAAATAAACCTGAGGACCATCATATTGATGTGTTTAGAGAGGTTACCTGAGGACCATCATATTGATGTGTTTAGAGAGGTTACCTGAGGACCATCATATAGATGGGATTGTGTGTTAGGGAGGCGATCATCGCGGCCAGAGAGATGAGGAACATGACAGGAAGCAGGAAGTGAGGACATTGGTTGGGGCAGGGGCCGGGGCGGGCAGTACCCCCATCATTACCCAGGCTGTGATCTGTACAGATACAGTCTGTGTACTTCTACAGCAGGAGAACGAAGAAGACACCGGTATCATTATATAAAATATAGACTATATATGCAATACATATATAATTTTTTTTTTTTGACAGATTCTTGTTTTTGATTGATATCCTATATTGACTTGAACGTACTGTATACTTTCCTCAAGTAGTATTTACAACATGAGCTAGTGTTACCTCTTGGTCTGAATTGATTGAAGTCTAACTCATTTAGGGCAGGCTTTAGCATAATGGCATGGGGGTTACCATGTACACTACGTCAATATGACTACAACCCTATTAGCCCGCCGAACAGTCATCCTGGTAACGGATGACTGACATCTCTGAGTGGGTATGAAACACTTAAAACACTTCCCCTTGTGTCCCAAGGGCTGATTACAGATGGATGGGACTGGCCCCATTGATTGTGAACCATCTATATTGCGTACAGCTGTACTGTACTGTAGGTAGAGACTGTAGCACTAGGTCTGAATGGCTGCCTTACTGACCACTTAGACCTATACAGATTTCGGGTTTTACTCTTTGATAAATTATACCATTGTCTAGTGCACTCCTAACTTCACTGACCACCCACGCACCAGAACCCTGAATCTGTTGTTGGGGTCTTTGGTGTAGTCTTTGCAGCCTGCGTGGCAGGGAGACAGGTACTCGGTGTTGTCAGATCCACACACTGGGTTAAAGGCGTTCGCAGGACAGGAGCAGTTGGAATAACAATTGGCCAGAGACCTGATGAGAAGAGAGAAGATGATTAGAGATGTTTAAAGACTGATGTCGGTATCACATTAGACTTATACCAATTATCACACTAATTTGCCCGAAATGCATTGTGCTTGCTCGGGACAATGTATTTTCACACTGTCCTTTCTAGCAGGGTTTTAGCAGCTATGGTGAATTCACAACAAGCTCAGTACAAGTCTGCTCTTCTAGGCTCAGCTCAGCTCAGTAGTGCGAACAGGGCATTCATGTTTACTTAAGGGTTTTGGGATCACAGTAGAGGTTTGGGTGGAGATAAGTTCATTAGCAGAGCTCAGTGCCAAACCACATAACAGAAGAAGACAACAGAGATATGGGGTTTATGGGATGAAGACCAGGGATCCTGCTTATGTTATCTGTTGTTCATTAGCCTCTGTTTGCTATTGTACTGTAGTAACAACATTCTACTTGTTTGGGTTCACCAGTGGCACACAGCGCCAAACAATAGCTTTGTCTTAATCTTCACAAAATGCTAGTCTTGTCCCATGAAGTTGCTTGTCTGGTTTTCAGTCTGTTGGTACTGTCTGATAAAGATACAGTAAGTTTGTTATTCTCCCTATTATCACCTCATCATTATGTAACGGATGGACTTGTGCATGTGTTTCGCCAAGGCACTTTATTTACACAACGAATTAAAACGCTGCAGACGGTACATCTCTGTGTTGCGTCTGTAGTGATACGCGATAACTCCACATTTGGCTTGGGCAGACTGTCTGAAGAACCCTAACTCCAGTCCTCATGGCCTCCCGATAACTCCCTGTCATTAAAAAACATCAGCTGACAAACTACATAGACGGCAACACAACATCCCCAGATACAGTTAGCTGACAAACTACATAGACGGCAACACAACATCAACAGATACGGTCAGCTGACAAACTACATAGACGGCAACACAACATCCCCAGAAGCCCTCAGCACACCAACCCAATCAACCAGGACATGGCTCTCTAAAGATGTAACTGCTGATTACACCCCTTCCCCCTCCCAACATGGACTCACCCTTGGGATTCATAGTTGACCTCTTCCACTCTCTGTGTGGGACAGCCCATGAAGAAGAGGGGGATGATGAGGAGGACAGAGATGGACAGCATGGCGACAGAGAAACGAGGGATGGCCTTAAGAGAGAGACCCACCCTCTTCATGATGACCCCGCCCACCAGCATCCCCACGGCAACCGAAGGAAGGTTCACCGCACCTGAGGACGATGCGACAGAGTGATTACAAATACTAGGATAAAATAACCAGAGCTAAGATAAAATAACCAGAGCAAAGATAAATAACCAGAGCTAAGATAAAATAACCAGAGCTAAGATAAAATAACCAGAGCAAAGATAAATAACCAGAGCTAAGATAAAATAACCAGAGCTAAGATAAAATAACCAGAGCTAAGATAAAATAACCAGAGCTAAGATAAATAACCAGAGCTAAGATAAATAACCAGAGCTAAGATAAAATAACCAGAGCTAAGATAAATAACCAGAGCTAAGATAAAATAACCAGAGCTAAGATAAATAACCAGAGCTAAGATAAAATAACCAGAGCTAAGATAAATAACCAGAGCTAAGATAAATAGCCAGAGCTAAGATAAAATAACCAGAGCTAAGATAAAATAACCAGAGCTAAGATAAAATAACCAGAGCTAAGATAAAATAACCAGAGCTAAGATAAAATAACCAGAGCTAAGATAAAATAACCAGAGCTAAGATAAAATAACCAGAGCTAAGATAAATAACCAGAGCTAAGATAAAATAACCAGAGCTAAGATAAAATAACCAGAGCTAAGATAAATAACTAGAGCTAAGATAAATAACCAGAGCTAAGATAAAATAACCAGAGCTAAGATAAATTAACCAGAGCTAAGATAAATAACCAGAGCTAAGATAAATAACCAGAGCTAAGATAAAATAGCCAGAGCTAAGATAAATAACCAGAGCTTAGATAAATAACCAGAGCTAAGATAAATAACCAGAGCTAAGATAAATAACCAAAACTAAGATAAATAACCAGAGCTAAGATAAAACAAGATAAAGATAAGATTATTGTCCCAGAGTGGAAATGTTTCTCGGAAATGCAAGTGCTGCTGCTCCTTCAACAAATACACATACAGCAAAATAGATAATGACAGTAGAATATACATGACAGTAGAATGGTTATGACAGTAGAATAGATATGACAGTAGAATATATATGACAGTAGAAAAGATTACAGTAGAATAGATATGACAGTAGAATAGATAATTACAGTAGAATACATATGACAGTAGGATTACAGTAGAATATATATGACAGTATAACAAGAATGATGGTGTATCTGCCTCCTTGTTGATCCACTATGTGGAACAGAGGAACTATGGTGTATCTGGCTCCTTGTTGATCCACTATGTGGAAAAGAGGAACTATGGTGTATCTGGCTCCTTGTTGATCCACTATGTGGAAAAGAGGAACTATGGTGTATCTGGCTCCTTGTTGATCCACTATATATATATGTGCGTACATGTATATATGTGTGTGCTGTACTGACCTATGAGAAGACAGCAGTGTTGTACTGACGTATGTAGTGTTGTACTGACCTATGAGGAGGCTGTAGTGTTGTACTGACCAATGAGGAGGCTGTAGTGTTGTACTGACCTATGAGGAGGCTGCTGTAAGCGGCAGTGGTGCTGTACTGTCTCTCCAGGAACTTGTTGAGGAAGGTGGCGAGGCCAGCGATGACTGAAGAGAAACAGCACTGAGACAGGACCAACAGCAGGAACAGAGGACTGAGGAGCAGACGGACAAACAGCCTGGGGAACACTGGAGAGAGTAGAACAGAGAGGACACACAGAGACAGGCAGAAAGACAGACACAAAACATACATAAATTAGTCAGTTAACTAAGAGTTACTGTAGCCACTGGGGAGATTCTCTGTAAAATTCTACCAAACACACAATATTGTGTGTGTGTGTGTGTGTGTGTGTGTGTGTGTGTGTGTGTGTGTGTGTGTGTGTGTGTGTGTGTGTGTGTGTGTGTGTGTGTGTGTGTGTGTGGCTAGAGGACTTACTCTTAAGGAAATTAAGCAGTGAGATCTCAGGCTTTTCGGAGCCTTCATTCAGAACGTCAGTTTCAGTTCCATCTACCTAGGAAATAATACATGAAAGTGACAATAAGCAGTAGAAACAATAACAAAGCAAACTCCCCGGGGCCCTGTTATTGTAAAAATATGAGAGATGTGACTGGAGAAATGTTACCACTCAAATTCATAGGACAGAACTACGGATGCAAGGACTGACCGTCCGTGACATCAACGTCACAGTTTTAACCATGTTTTGATGCTATCTAGTGTTTGTTTACATTTACATTGTTTACAAACATTGGAATAAAACAAGCTGATATTTTGGGTTTTTTGATGTGGTACAACTTTTGACCTAAGCTCTTGAGGCATATATAAGCTATATTCTTAAAGAATCAATATTTACATATTATTCATTTATAAGTCAAAACATTTATGCAGCAACTGCAGATTGCCCCTTTAAGTAATTTAAGCTTTTATTTTGGAAAATGAATTTTCAGAAGGGCGAAGAAAGCAAATCAAATCTTGGAAGAGAGAGAAACAGACAGACAGAGAGAGAGGAATTTACTTAATATTTTCCAACCGCTGGAATGACACACACAGGCTATGGGAAATATGAGATTTGATTTGAAAGAGTTCATCTTTCACCAGCCTGTGTGTCATTCTCAACAGTATACCCTATATGTTTATTAGAAAAACCTGAGGTAACTCAGTGAGTTTGGCTGTAGAAACTGACTACAAGTAATAGGTCTGTGTTATAGGTCTAAGCTTGTATCCAATTAAAAACAAAAGCACAACATTTTACTTGAAAAGTAGGCATTGGTCTGAAGCCAAAAAAAGAAAGAAATTCACGAGCACCACAATGCCTATTCCACCCATGCTCTACCAAGGTTTTCCAGCACACAGCGTTGACCTACTCCAGTAGCTACGTTGGTCTATTACTTCAAACAATGTGTAAGGCAGGTTGCTTAAGGTTCAAACCTTCTCAAACAACCTACACCGGAAGGTGATTATGCAACATTATTTAAACCACATAATACAGAGAATGTTTCCCGGGGACGGTGGTCTTCACTGATATGGCGCAGCGGAAGAACCTGGATGGTCCAGAGGGACCAGAAAATAAACAAGTGTATATAGAGGGCCCGGCGCTCCGTCAATCAGCTGGTGTACACATCTCAGGGAACACAATCCACCACCTTGCCATCAAGCAGTGTGTCCCAGTGATGTCACCGTAGGGGTGGAGTGCATCTGAAGGAGAGCATCCAGTCTCCTCCAATTAGTAGCAAGATGGAGAAGGGTTGCGGCCTGCATCTGCAGGAACCCCTCGTACTTCTATTGGTCCATTTCTAGGACTCTGGTACACAGGCAGGAGCGCATCCAGTACAGTAGGTGGCGGTAATGCACCGTAACGTTGGATGCCGACTGCCGATAAACCCCACAGAAGAAGAAGTGGGGGTGACAATGCCGGTAGCTAGCTAGGGACAATGGTAGGCCGTGTCCTCCGCTTCCCACCGTTCTGTTAACGACGGCTAGGGAAGGTGTCTGGCAGGAGTTAATGAAGGACACTGGTGGCTAGCTAGCTAGTTAGCTAACTAACTAGGACTCCGGTACACAGCAGGCAGGATAGGTAGATAGCCAACTAGGACTCCGGTACACAGCAGGCAGGATAGGTAGATAGCCAACTAGGACTCCGGTACACAGCAGGCAGGATAGGTAGATAGCCGACTAGGACTCCGGTACACAGCAGGCAGGATAGGTAGATAGCCAACTAGGACTCCGGTACACAGCAGGCAGGATAGGTATCTAACTAACCAGGCCTCCGGTACACAGCAGGCGGGATAGGTAGCTAACTAACCAGGCCTCCGGTACACAGCAGGCAGGATAGGTATCTAACTAACCAGGCCTCCGCTACACAGCAGGCAGGATAGGTATCTAACTAACCAGGCCTCCGGTACACAGCAGGCAGGATAGGTAGCTAATTAACCAGGATAGGTATCTAACACACCCCAGTCGCTGTCCATCGTCCACTCAACAATGTTCTATTAAGAGCCACCTATTGATAAAAATAAGCACACACACACACCGTGTTAATCAGTCAGCGCGTACATGTGAATTATAATGACAAGAAGACCATTGCATTGACAGGAGGTAGCACACTGAATCAATGATAAGGGCTGGAACGTCAGGCAGCCAGCCACATTGCTAAGCAAGCCAGGTTGACTAGTGTAATGGAGTAACCACAGATAACTGGAACGCCAGCCAGCCAGCCACATTGCTAAGCAAGCCAGGTTGACTAGTGTAATGGAGTAACCACAGATAACTGGAACGCCAGCCAGCCAGCCACATTGCTAAGCAAGCCAGGTTGACTAGTGTAATGGAGTAACCACAGATAACTGGAACGCCAGCCAGCCAGCCACATTGCTAAGCAAGCCAGGTTGACTAGTGTAATGGAGTAACCACAGATAACTGGAAAGCCAGCCAGCCAGCCACATTGCTAAGCAAGCCAGGTTGACTAGTGTAATGGAGTAACCACAGATAACTGGAACGCCAGCCAGCCAGCCAGCCACATTGCTAAGCAAGCCAGGTTGACTAGTGTAATGGAGTAACCACAGATAACTGGAACACCAGCCAGCCAGCCACATTGCTAAGCAAGCCAGGTTGACTAGTGTAATGGAGTAACCACAGATAACTGGAACACCAGCCAGCCAGCCACATTGCTAAGCAAGCCAGGTTGACTAGTGTAATGGAGTAACCACAGATAACTGGAACACCAGCCAGCCAGCCACATTGCTAAGCAAGCCAGGTTGACTAGTGTAATGGAGTAACCACAGATAACTGGAACACCAGCCAGCCAGCCACATTGCTAAGCAAGCCAGGTTGACTAGTGTAATGGAGTAACCACAGATAGATGTAGATGAGCAACACCCATTGTGTTGTACTGTACATTAGCAGCAGGGCACTTTCAACCAACTATGAGCTTTACTTAGCCAGCTAGCTGTACTTTATGGAGGAAATACTGTCAACACTGAGTTGTGCCGGTTGTATCTCTATCTGTCCGTACAGCTACTGTTAGCATGTAGTTCAACAACTTTTACTTGACTAACTTTGACGGATAACTTTAGTTGGCTAGTTAACCGGCAAATAGCACCGAAGGCCGGTCTCTAGCTTGTCTTTTGTCTTCGGGTGTTTGTTTCTCTGATTACACGCCAAAAAAACAACAACATTTCCATAGATAAATATAGCTGGCTTCGTTTGCTTGTGGCTTGCCTCTTATCCGACTGGTGTTAGTACTGTTTCTGCACAGCCTAAAAGTGCTTTGGCCCTGTTTCAAAACGATGAGATTTTTTTGGTCGGAAAATTGTGTTTAGCATTGTCAGAAATGCTACAAAAACAACAAAAAAAAGGTAACACATTGTTGTTTCTTAAATGGACAGAAATGAGCATGTGTGAGAGAGACACATTACAGATGTAATCAAAACTATTGTCCCTACAAACTTAGGTGGCAAGTCTTAATGGTCACTTTATGGATGCTGTAGTTCTTATCTGATGCGTCGATATTGAGCAAGGTCGGGGCAATATACTTATTTATTTTTGTTCCTAATGCTAACGACCCTGTTCAAAAAAAATCCGGTATGTGGTTCTCATGACGAAAGGTGTTTTTTGTGTACCTCCCAAGTTATCTGCGGATTTTTCATCGACGTCGGTGTCATATTGGCTTATCACCCTCACAATAGCGTTGTAGCTTAGTTGATTTCAATCAACAGTTACACGGCAGCTAAAATGATCAGTTGTACTGCTGGCTCCAAGCCAGAAGAGGTCAGTATAAAACCTGAATTAAAAACAGACTTATTTTCCCAGACAATATACATTTTCAAGGTCTAGTCATTCAAAATAATGAAATACCACAATACAAAAATATATTAGTGTCTGGGCTCTGGTTCACAACCTTAATTCTTCCCCTGAGGAAGATATTTATTATTCTCAGAAGAAGACTTAAGTAAATTAACCTAGCACTGCTTTCTCCATGATGTTTTGGAAATGTTGTTTACAAAGGGAATTTCAGTTATACCTTATTTGGTGGGTACCTCCAATCATAATACACGCATAAGCAGTGTGTAAGCATCTGTATGCATCACAAATGGCACCCTATTACCTACATAGTGCAGTACATTTGACCAGAGACATATGGGCCCTGTGTAGGGAATAGGGTGCCATTTGGGATGCAAACTGAGTGAGAGAGTGTTACCTACATTGCCTTCCAGCGGCATGCTGCGAGGAAAGAAGAAGTATGGGGTGGAGGTCAGGGCTAGGCTGGCAGAGGAGATGAGGAGGCCCATCCACCACGCACCCACCCAGCGAGGGTCTGTAGGGGCCAGCTCAGCATCGGTGACTGGAGGGAGAAAGGAAGGTTAGAGAGGTAGAGAGAGACAGACAGGCAGGCAGAGAGAAAGCAAGCTAGCCCGGCGCAGATGGAGAAAGAGAGGGCTCTAGAACAGTCTGAAGCACCCAGCCTCACTCTAATAGACTCTGAAGTCAAACGAGAGAGACAGAGACAGCGAGAGAGAGGGCTGATCAATAAGTCCAAAACGATTTAACCTGGACTCTGACAGTTGTCATTATATTCTGTTTTTTAGGTTATTCCAAGAGGTTCTGAAATCAAGATCGCAAATACAAACAGTTCTATTGAAACAGACCAAAAAACTACACGTCTCTAGGACTAAATATCGGCAACACAGGTGTAGCTTCAGCATGGCTATGAACGAGCTGAGAGACAAGAAGCGAAGAGAATTCTATGCCATTAAAAGGAACATTATTAAAATATACAATCCAATTAGGATCTGGCAAAAAACTATATATATATATATTCTATTTGGCAGCAAAGTATGTTGTCCAATCTCTAATGATGATGAATTATGAATGGGACAAACATCCAATCGAAAGACTGCATGCAGAGTTTTGCCAGACTGTATCCTCATTCAAATAGAAACAAGAGACATCACATTTTACAACCATCTGAAAAAAAAAGCAGCCCCGAAACACTTAATCACACAGCTCTACAATGTCAAGAGATGAAACAAGAGAAGAGTCCCCTCAGCCAGCTGGTTCTGAAGCTCAGTTCACTAACCCAAACCAACCCCATAGATCCTCAGGACAGCAGTCAGCCAGCTGGTTCTGAGGCTCAGTTCACTAACACAAGCCAATCCCATAGAGCCTCAGGACAGCAGTCTGCCAGCTGGTTCTGAGGCTCAGTTCACTAACACAAGCCAATCCCATAGATCCTCAGGACAGCAGTCGGCCAGCTGGTTCTGAGGCTCAGTTCACTAACACAAGCCAATCCCATAGATCCTCAGGACAGCAGTCAGCCAGCTGGTTCTGAGGCTCAGTTCACTAACACAAGCCAATCCCATAGATCCTCAGGACAGCAGTCAGCCAGCTGGTTCTGAGGCTCAGTTCACTAACACAAGCCAATCCCATAGATCCTCAGGACAGCAGTCAGCCAGCTGGTTCTGAGGCTCAGTTCACTAACCCAAACCAACCCCATAGAGCCTCAGGACAGCAGTCAGCCAGCTGGTTCTGAGGCTCAGTTCACTAACCCAAACCAACCCCATAGAGCCTCAGGACAGCAGTCAGCCAGCTGGTTCTGAGGCTCAGTTCACTAACCCAAACCAATCCCATAGATCCTCAGGACAGCAGTCAGCCAGCTGGTTCTGAGGCTCAGTTCACTAACCCAAACCAACCCCATAGATCCTCAGGACAGCACTCAGAAAATCTGGCCCAACCAAATCATCACAAAGCAAAAAGAAAAATATATCACCTATTGGAAAGACTACAAGAAATCAAAGTAAACTTCAATGCTATTTCTCTCTAAACAGACTACCGTGTACTATCTGACCCCTGTGACTGATACAGTACACGGTGACAGACTATCTGACCCCTGTGACTGATACAGTACACGGTAGCAGACTATCTGACCCCTGTGACTGATACAGTACACGGTAGCAGACTATCTGACCCCTGTGACTGATACAGTACACGGTAGCAGACTATCTGACCCCTGTGACTGATACAGTACACGGTGACAGACTATCTGACCCCTGTGACTGATACAGTACACGGTGACAGACTATCTGACCCCTGTGACTGATACAGTACACGGTGGCAGACTATCTGACCCCTGTGACTGATACAGTACACGGTAGCAGACTATTTGACCCCTGTGACTGATACAGTACACGGTGGCAGACTATCTGACCCCTGTGACTGATACAGTACACGGTGACAGACTATCTGACCCCTGTGACTGATACAGTACACGGTAGCAGACTATTTGACCCCTGTGACTGATACAGTACACGGTGACAGACTATCTGACCCCTGTGACTGATACAGTACACGGTAGCAGACTATTTGACCCCTGTGACTGATACAGTACACGGTGACAGACTATTTGACCCCTGTGACTGATACAGTACACGGTGACAGACTATCTGACCCCTGTGACTGATACAGTACACGGTGGCAGACTATCTGACCCCTGTGACTGATACAGTACACGGTGGCAGACTATCTGACCCCTGTGACTGATACAGTACACAGTGACAGACTATCTGACCCCTGTGACTGATACAGTACACAGTGACAGACTATCTGACCCCTGTGACTGATACAGTACACGGTAGCAGACTATTTGACCCCTGTGACTGATACAGTACACGGTGACAGACTATCTGACCCCTGTGACTGATACAGTACACGGTGACAGACTATCTGACCCCTGTGACTGATACAGTACACGGTAGCAGACTATTTGACCCCTGTGACTGATACAGTACACGGTGACAGACTATCTGACCCCTGTGACTGATACAGTACACGGTGACAGACTATCTGACCCTGTGACTGATACAGTACACGGTAGCAGACTATCTGACCCTGTGACTGATACAGTACACGGTAGCAGACTATTTGACCCCTGTGACTGATACAGTACACGGTGACAGACTATCTGACCCCTGTGACTGATACAGTACACGGTGACAGACTATCTGACCCCTGTGACTGATACAGTACACGGTAGCAGACTATTTGACCCCTGTGACTGATACAGTACACGGTGACAGACTATCTGACCCCTGTGACTGATACAGTACACGGTAGCAGACTATCTGACCCCTGTGACTGATACAGTACACGGTAGCAGACTATCTGACCCCTGTGACTGATACAGTACACGGTAGCAGACTATCTGACCCCTGTTGACTGATACAGTACACGGTGACAGACTATCTGACCCCTGTGACTGATACAGTACACGGTGACAGACTATCTGACCCCTGTTGACTGATGGAAAACACTGACTAGGTACAGCCTCAGAGAGCACAGTCTGGCCTTAGAGACCGGTCGCCATAGACACACCTGGCTGCCCAGAGAGGACAGGCTGTGCTCACTCTAGTGTCACCTCGTTAGTCAGTGTGTGTTACACCTGTGCTGGTTTATCATCTCGTTAGTCAGAAGGTGTTACACCTGTGCTGGCCCAGGTGATATTTGTCTTGAGAGGTGTGGAGGGTTAAGTCTTTTAGTTGGCACTTCCTATTTGATTTCTTGAGCAAACAATCCTTTATCTGATCTTCCCTGTTTTTGTTTTGCTTCCTGTCTTTAAGTGTGGTGTGGGTTTTTTCTTTGTTTGCCTCTTAGTGGGTACATTTAGTGGGTCTCATGGTGGGTGTCTTTTAGGTCCCAGTTGTTGTTGCTAGTTAACGTTTAGTGGACTCTCCCATGAGTGTTTTCTTTTTAAACACCGACCTGTTTTGGTTGTTGTCAGTGACTCTTTGTTGGTTTCCCCGATCTGTTCGAGCGACATTTTGGGTTTTCTTGCTGGGCAACGTAGCATGTCATGTGACCTTCTCAGTCATGTTGAGACTGCCCAACTACCATTGATTTAATGTATTATTATTCTCATGAATATTGTTGTTATAGTTCCCGTTAATGGTAATCCCATTTCCACTACTACTAGCATTATTGATTGGCTGTTGGTCCCACCATTGTTGTTATATGTATACGAGAGAGAAAGCTCTAGAACAGTCTGAAGCATCCGGCCTCAGCCTACCAGACTGAAGTCAAATGTCTACAGTTTGCTGATGATCTGGTGCTTCTGTCCCCAACCAAGGAGGTCCTACAGCAGCACCTAGATATTCTGCACAGATTCTGTCAGAGCCGGGCCCTGACAGTGTTAACACAATAAGTGTTCCAAAAAAGGTTCAGTTGCCAGGACCACAAATAAAAATTCCACCTAGACGTTGTTGCCCTGGAGCACACAAACTATACCCAACTTGGCATAAACATCAGCACCACAGGTAACTTCCACAAGGCTATAAACAATCTAAGAGACCTTCTATGCCATCAAAGGAACATAACACATCCCAAGTAGGATCTGGCTAAGAATACTTCAAATCAGTCAACAACCTAGAATTCACAAAATGGGACAAATACCAAATTGAGACTGCATGCAGAATTCTGCAAAAATATTCTCTGCGTACAACTTAAAACTCAAAATAATGCAAGCAGAGCAGAATTAGGACGATTCCTGCAAATTATCAAAATCCAGAAAAGAGCTGTTAAATTCTACAACCACCTTAAAGGAAGCAATTCTCAAGGTGTATATAACAACGCCCTCAGCTACAGATGAACCTGGAGAAGAGTCCCCTCAGCCAGCTGGTTCTGGGGCTCTGATAACAAACAGAGCCCCAGGAAAGCTACACAATTAGAGTTTTCATGAGAAAACAAAAAGATAATTACTTGACACATTGGAAAGAATTAACAACAAAAAATGAGCTCAACTGGAATGTTATTTGGCCCTAAACAGAGAGTACACAGTGGCAGAATACCTGCCCACTGTGACTGACCCAAAATGAAGGAAAGCTTTGACTATGTACAGATTCATTGAGCGTAGCCTTGCTATTGAGAGAGACCACCTTAGGCTATGTGCACACTGCCCCCAAAATGAGGTGGAAACCGAGGTGCACTTCCTAACCTCCTGCCAAATGTATGACCATATTGGAGACACCTATTTCCCCTCAGATTACACAGATCCACAAAGAATTTGAAAACATATCCAATCTTGATAAACTCACATATCTTTTAGGTGAAATACCACAGTGTGACAAAACAGCAAGATTTCTGACCTGTTGCCACAAGAAAAGGGCAACCGGTGAAGAACAAACACCATTGTAAATACAACCCATATTTATGTTTATTTATTTTTTCCGTTTGTATTTGAACTATTTTCACATCATTACAACACTGTATATAGCCAATAATACATTGCATTCACACCACTTGACTTTTTCCACATGTTGTTGTTACAGCCTGAATTTAAAATTGATTAAATTGAGATTGTGTTACTGATCTACACACAACACCCAATAATGTCAAAGTGGAATTATGTTTTTAGACATTTTTACAAATTCAACCGCTTTGTTATGGCAAGCCTAAATAACTTCAGGTGTAAAAATGTGCTTAACAAGTCACATAATAAGTTGCATGGACTCACTCTGTGTGTAATAATAGTGTTTAACATGATTTTTGAATGTCTACCTCATCTCTGTACCCCTACACACATACAATTATCTGTAAGGTCCCTCAGTCCAGCAGTGAATTTCAAGCACAGATTCAACCATAAAGACCAGGGAGGTTTTCCAGTGCCTCGCAAAGAAGGGCACCTATTGGTAGATGGGTGAGCAGACATTGAATATCCCTTTGAGCACGGTGAAGTTATTAATTACACTTTATATGGTGTATCAATACACCCAGTCACTACAAAGATACAGGGGTCCTTCCTAACTCAGTTGCCGGAGAGGAAGGAAACTACTCAGGGATTTCACCATGAAGCCAATGGTGACTTTGAAACATTTAGGATTGAGGATGGATCAACAACATTGTAGTTACTCCACAATACTAACCTAAATTACAGAAACAAAATAAGGAAGCTATTACAGAATAAAAATATTCCTCAAACATGCATCCTGTTTGCAACAAGGCACCAAATTAGTACTGCAAAAAATGTGTTAAAGAAATTCACTTTTTGTCCTGAATACAAAGCATTATGTTTGGGGCAAATCCAACACGTCACTGAGTATCACTCTTCATATTTTCAAGCAGGTGGTGACATCTTCATGTTATGGGTATGCTTGTCATCGGCAAGGACTAGGGAGTCTTTTTTAGGATAAAAATAAATGGAATAGTGCGAAGCACAGGCAAAATTCACCTTTCAGCAGGACAATAACCTAAAACACAAGGCCAAATATACACTGCAGTTGCTTACCAAGCTGTGCAATCCCACACTCCAACCAGCTACCCAACCTCTGCCACCAATCTAACAGCCCAAACGCAGTATCAACCTGAACCAGTTCTGTCCACCATGTAACTACCCAAACCCAGTATCAACCTGAGCCGGTTCTCTCCACCATGTAACAACCCAAACCCAGTATCTACCTGAGCCGGTTCTGTCCACCATGTAACAACCCAAACCCAGTATCTACCTGAGCCGGTTCTGTCCACCATGTAACAACGCAAACGCAGTATCAACCTGAGCCGGTTCTGTCCACAATGTAACAACCCAAACCCAGTATCTACCTGAGCCGGTTCTGTCCACCATGTAACAACCCAAACCCAGTATCTACCTGAGCCGGTTCTGTCCACCATGTAACAACCCAAACCCAGTATCTACCTGAGATGGTTCTGTCCACCATGTAACAATCCAAACCCAGTATCTACCTGAGCTGGTTCTGTCCACCATGTAACAACTCGAACCCAGTATCTACCTGAGCCAGTTCTGTCCACCATGTAACAACCCAAACCCAGTATCTGCCTGAGCCGGTTCTGTCCACCATGTAACAACCCAAACCCAGTATCTACCTGAGCTGGTTCTGTCCACCATGTAACAACCCAAACCCAGTATCTACCTGAGCCGGTTCTGTCCACCATGTAACAACCCAAACCCAGTATCTACCTGAGCCGGTTCTGTCCACGTCCACATAGATCCTCAGCATGACGGAGCCCAGCAGGAAGCCAAAGGCAGGTCCAAACACAGACACAGCAAACAGGATGGCTGAGGAGAAAAGAGACATGATAACACCACATTCTACTGTACTACAGTATGTCGTGTGTAGAGGGACTAGTGTTTCAGTCAGCTACACGCCTCTTACCTATGTAGAGGGACTAGTTTCAGTCAGCTACAAGCCTCTTACCTATGTAGAGGGACTAGTTTCAGTCAGCTACAAGCCTCTTACCTATGTAGAGGGGTGAGTTGCCTCGTCCAGCAAAGTCATCCACATAAGAGATACCAAAAGGTTGTATGGGAACAGACCCCACCCCGAACAGCAGCTGAGCTATAGCCATGAGCAGCCACAAGTTGTTGGTGTCTGCTATACGCTTGATCTCTGTCATCCCACAGGCCTCTGTCATGTTGGAGGTACCCTGGAGTGAACACAGGTCTTGGCGATCTAGGGAAAAAACACATTCACAGACACACACAAGTACAGAGACAGACAGACAGACAGACAGACAGACAGACAGAGAGAGAGAGACAGACAGACAGACAGAGAGAGACGTTAATTACAGGCATGTGAACTATACACAGCTGTTCCTGGAGTCTTGGTGATGTGACCCTTCAGTGGTACCCCATGACAAGCAGCATCCAGCCAGGGTAGTGTGTATGTGTGTGTTTGTCTACAGGGCAGACAGAGGAGGAAGGAAGAGAGTGAACAGAGCTCTGAATTAAATCAACTGCCTGAGAGACAGCCTTAATCTTCTTGGCTTTCTTGAAGTGTTCAGAGATTACTATTTTCCTGCTGATTTATGTAGAATGGGTTCAGCTAGAGAACACCTGCAGGCCAGGCTGGTTTTCACAATTCATTATTTCTAAATCCAATCATCCAAATCTAACCACACCACCCAACCAATCCACTCCCCTACACCACTAAACCAATCCACTACATTAATCCACCACGCCACTAAACCAATCCACTACACCAATCCACCATGCCACTAAACCAATCCACTACACCAATCCACCACGCCACTAAACCAATCCACCATGCCACTAAACCAATCCACTACGCCACTAAACCAATCCACCATGCCACTAACCAATCCACCATGCCACTAAACCAATCCACTAAACCAATCCGCTACACCAATCCACCATGCCACTAAACCAATCCACCACGCCACTAAACCAATCCACCATGCCACTAACCATTCCACCACGCCACTAAACCAATCCACCATGCCACTAAACCAATCCACTACACCAATCCACCATGCCACTAAACCAATCCACCATGCCACTAAACCAATCCACCACGCCACTAAACCAATCCACCATGCCACTAAACCAATCCACCACGCAACTAAACCAATCCACCATGCCACTAAACCAATCCACTACACCAATCCACCACTCCACTACACCAATCCACCATGCCACTAAACCAATCCACCATGCCACTAAACCAATCCACCATGCCACTAAACCAATCCACCATGCCACTAAACCAATCCACTACACCAATCCACCACTCCACTACACCAATCCACCACTCCACTACACCAATCCACCATGCCACTAAACCAATCCACCACGCAACTAAACCAATCCACCATGCCACTAAACCAATCCACTACACCAATCCACCACTCCACTAAACCAATCCACCATGCCACTAAACCAATCCACCACGCCACTAAACCAATCCACCACGCCACTAAACCAATCCACCACGCAACTAAACCAATCCACCATGCCACTAAACCAATCCACTACACCAATCCACCACTCCACTAAACTAATCCACCACGCCACTAAACCAATCCACCACGCAACTAAACCAATCCACCATGCCACTAAACCAATCCACTTAAACCAATCCACCACGCCACTAAACCAATCCACCACGCCACTAAACCAATCCACCACGCCACTAAACCAATCCACCATGCCACTAAACCAATCCACTACACCAATCCACCACTCCACTAAACCAATCCACCATGCCACTAAACCAATCCACCACGCCACTAAACCAATCCACCATGCCACTAAACCAATCCACTACACCACTAAACCAATCCACCATGCCACTAAACCAATCCACCAATCCACTAAACCAATCCACCAAACCACTATACCAATCCACCACTCCACTCCTCGACTACACCACACTCCACTCCCACACTCCACTGCACCAGTCCACCACTATACTACAACACTCCAATCCACCACACCCCTCCAATCCACTACACCACTTCTCTACACCATTCCACTATACCACTCCATTCCAAAAACACCACTCCACTACACCACCACTACACCACTCTTCCACACTACTACTCTACTCCATGACAGGCTGAACCAGGTCCAACATACTGGGACTGATGCTTTATAGAGACTGATTGTGGATGATGCTTTCCATACACTAGGTTTAAAAACTCATGCGGACAGTTTCCCGGACACAGCCGAAAGCCTAGTCCTGGAATAAGAAGGTTTCTCCTTGGCAATAAGAATGTTTCTCCTTAGCAGTAAGAAGGTTTCTCCTTGGCAATAAGAAGGTTTCTCCTTAGCAATAAGAAGGTTTCTCCTTGGCAATAAGAAGGTTTCTCCTTGGCAATAAGAAGGTTTCTCCTTAGCAATAAGAAGGTTTCTCCTTGGCAATAAGAAGGTTTCTCCTTGGCAATAAGAAGGTTTCTCCTTGGCAATAAGAAGGTTTCTCCTTAGCAGTAAGAAGGTTTCTCCTTAGCAGTAAGAAGGTTTCTCCTTAGCAATAAGAAGGTTTCTCCTTGGCAATAAGAAGGTTTCTCCTTGGCAGTAAGAAGGTTTCTCCTTTGCAGTAAGAAGGTTTCTCCTTAGCAGTAAGAATGTTTCTCCTTGGCAATAAGAAGGTTTCTCCTTGGCAATAAGAAGGTTTCTCCTTGGCAATAAGAAGGTTTCTCCTTAGCAGTAAGAAGGTTTCTCCTTGGCAATAAGAAGGTTTCTCCTTGGCAGTAAGAAGGTTTCTCCTTGGCAATAAGAAGGTTTCTCCTTAGCAGTAAGAAGGTTTCTCCTTAGCAGTAAGAAGGTTTCTCCTTAGCAATAAGAAGGTTTCTCCTTGGCAATAAGAAGGTTTCTCCTTAGCAATAAGAAGTTTTCTCCTTGGCAATAAGAAGGTTTCTCCTTAGCAATAAGAAGGTTTCTCCTTGGCAATAAGAAGGTTTCTCCTTAGCAATAAGAAGGTTTCTCCTTAGCAATAAGAAGGTTTCTCCTTGGCAATAAGAAGGTTTCTCCTTAGCAATAAGAAGGTTTCTCTTTGGCAATAAGAAGGTTTCTCCTTAGCAATAAGAAGGTTTCTCCTTAGCAATAAGAAGGTTTCTCCTTGGCAATAAGAAGGTTTCTCCTTGGCAATAAGGAGGTTTCTCCTTAGCAATAAGAAGGTTTCTTCTTAGCAATAAGAAGGTATCTCCTTAGCAATAAGAAGGTTTACATCTGTGTTCTGGAAACCTGCCCATGAAGATGTGTAATCTATGCATGTTTATTCAGAGGTGTGTTTCCTTTGTATTGCAGAGTATTGTAGATATACAAAAATACATATTGAACCCCTGGATCTTACCATGTATGACAGAGTCATACTCATAGCGCTGGGACAGGAAATGAGGTAGGGCCAGGATCAGAGCGCTGATGGACATCAGCAGGCCACCCAGTCCAATGAGACGAGGCCGATGGACCCTGCTGCCCAGGTAACTCACAAACACTATCAGAACTGTGTTCCCCACCTAGAGACAGATGGAGACAGAGAGAGCCCTGTAATCAGGATACAACAGTACTGTGTTCCCCACCTAGACACAGAGAGTAAAAGTAAAATTATAAATTGTTAAATAAATCCTTGTATTAAGCAAACCAGACGGCAAACTTTCTTGTTTTTAATATTTAATTTACTGATTTCCAGGGACACGCTCCAACACTATAATTTACAAATGAAGCATGTGTGTTTAGTGAGTCCGCCAGATCAGAGGCAGTAGAGGAGGACCAGAGATGTTCTCTTGAATGTGAATTGGACCATTTTCCTGTAAAAATGTAACAAGTAGTTTTGTCTGTCAGAGAAAATTTAATGGAGTAAAAAGTACATTATTTTCTTTAGGAATGTAGTGAAGTAAAGTAAAAGTTGTCAAAAATATAAATAGAAAAGTACAGACACCCCAAAAACTACAGTTGTACTTTAAAGTATTTTTACTTAAGTACTTTACACCGCTGCCGTATTGACATATAGCATTGTCAATCATTAGTAGTCAATCTTGGACCTACCAGCCAATTGTTGACATGCCACAATGTACTGCTATCGATATTACACTACTTGTGGATGACATTGTGATGAACTAATTGATAGTGTTGTAGTGGGTATGACATCATAATTAACTACTTGATATTGTTGTAGTGGGTGTGACATCATGATGAACTAATTGATAGTGTTGTAGTGGGTATGACATCATAATTAACTACTTGATAGTGTTGTAGTGGGTATGACATCACGATGAGCTACTTGATAGTGTTGTAGTGGGTGTGACATTATGATGAACTACTTGATAGTGTTGTAGTGGGTATGACATCATGGTCAACTACTCAATAGTGTTGTAGTGAGTATGACAACACAATGAACTACTCGATAGTGTTGTAGTGTGTATGACATCATGATGAACTACTCGATAGTGTTGTAGTGTGTATGACATCATGATGAACTACTTGATAGTGTGTATGACATCATGATGAACTACTCGATAGTGTTGTAGTGTGTATGACATCATGGTCAACTACTCAATACTGTTGTAGTGAGTATGACAACACAATGAACTACTCGATAGTGTTGTAGTGTGTATGACATCATGATGAACTACTTGATAGTGTTGTAGTGGGTATGACATCATGATGAACTTCTTGATAGTGTTGTAGTGTGTACAACATCATGATTAACTACTTGATAGTGTTGTAGTGGATATGACATCACAATGAACTACTCGATAGTGTTGTAGTGTGTATGACATCATGATGAACTACTCAATAGTGTTGTAGTGTGTATGACATCACGATGAACTACTCGATAGTGTTGTAGTGGGTATGACATCATGATGAACTACTCGATAGTGTTGTAGTGTGTATGACATCATGATGAACTACTCAATAGTGTGTATGGCATCATGATGAACTACTCGATAGTGTGTATGACAACACGATGAACTACTCGATAGTGTTGTAGTGGGTATGACATCATGGTCAACTACTCAATAGTGTTGTAGTGAGTATGACAACACAATGAACTACTTGATAGTGTGTATGACATCATGATGAACTACTCGATAGTGTTGTAGTGTGTATGACATCATGGTCAACTACTCAATACTGTTGTAGTGAGTATGACAACACAATGAACTACTCGATAGTGTTGTAGTGTGTATGACATCATGATGAACTACTTGAGAGTATTGTAGTGTATGACATCATGATGAACTACTCGATAGTGTTGTAGCGTGTACGACATCATGATTAACTACTTGATAGTGTTGTAGTGGGTATGACATCACAATGAACTACTCAATAGTGTTACTGTGTGTATGACTTCATGATGAACTACTCAATAGTGTTGTAGTGTGTATGACATCAAAATGAACTACTCGATAGTGTTGTAGTGTATATGACATCATGATGAACTACTTGATAGTGTTGTAGTGTGTATGACATCATAATGAACTACTCGATAGTGTTGTAGTGTGTATGACATCACGATGAACTACTCGATAGTGTTGTAGTGTATGACATCACAATGAACTACTCGATAGTGTTGTAGTGTATGACATCACAATGAACTACTCGATAGTGTTGTAGTGTGTATGACATCATGATGAACTACTCGATAGTGTTGTAGTGTGTATGACATCATGATGAACTACTCGATAGTGTTGTAGTGTATGACATCATGATGAACTACTCGATAGTGTTGTAGTGTATGACATCACAATGAACTACTCGATAGTGTTGTAGTGTATGACATCACAATGAACTACTCGATAGTGTTGTAGTGTGTATGACATCATGATGAACTACTCGATAGTGTTGTAGTGTATGACATCATGATGAACTACTCAATAGTGTTGTAGTGTGTATGACATCATGATTAACTACTTGATAGTGTTGTAGTGGGTATGACATCACAATGAACTACTCGATAGATTTGTACTGTGTACGACATCATGATGAACTACTCAATAGTGTTTTAGAGTGTATGACATCATGATGAACTACTTGATAGTGTGTATGACATCATGATGGACTACTCAATAGTGTTGTAGTGTGTGTGACAACACGATGAACTACTCGATAGTGTTGTAGTGTATGACATCACAATGAACTACTTGATAGTGTTGTAGTGTATGACATCACAATGAACTACTCGATAGTGTTGTAGTGTGTATGACATCATGATGAACTACTCGATAGTGTTGTAGTGTATGACATCATGATGAACTACTCAATAGTGTTGTAGTGTGTATGACATCATGATTAACTACTTGATAGTGTTGTAGTGGGTATGACATCACAATGAACAACACGATAGTGTTGCCGTGTGTATGACATCATGATGAACTACTTGATAGTGTGTATGACATCATGATGAACAACTCAATAGTGTTGTAGTGTGTACAACATCATGATTAACTACTTGATAGTGTTGTAGTGGGTATGACATCACAATGAACTACTCGATAGTGTTGTAGTGTGTACGGCATCATGATGAACTACTCAATAGTGTTGTAGTGTGTATGACATCACAATGAACTACTCGATAGTGTTGTAGTGTGTATGACAACACAATGAACTACTCGATAGTGTTGTAGTGTGTATGACATCACGATGAACTACTCGATAGTGTTGTAGTGTATGACATCACAATGAACTACTCGATAGTGTTGTAGTGTATATGACATCATGATGAACTACTCGATAGTGTTGTAGTGTATGACATCACAATGAACTACTCGATAGTGTTGTAGTGTATGACATCACAATGAACTACTCGATAGTGT
Organism: Brachymystax lenok tsinlingensis; assembly: GCA_030435695.1. Classification (NCBI taxonomy): domain Eukaryota; kingdom Metazoa; phylum Chordata; class Actinopteri; order Salmoniformes; family Salmonidae; genus Brachymystax; species Brachymystax lenok. The sequence goes on from CM059793.1 coordinate 3,593,327, forward strand.
TGTAGTGTATGACATCAAAATTAACTACTTGATAGTGTTGTAGTGGGTATGACATCACAATGAACTACTCGATAGTGTTGTACTGTGTACGGCATCATGATGAACTACTCAATAGTGTTGTAGTGTGTATGACATCACAATGAACTACTCGATAGTGTTGTAGTGTGTATGACAACACAATGAACTACTCGATAGTGTTGTAGTGTGTATGAAATCACGATGAACTACTCGATAGTGTTGTAGTGTATGACATCACAATGAACTACTCGATAGTGTTGTAGTGTATGACATCACAATGAACTACTCGATAGTGTTGTAGTGTGTATGACATCATAATGAACTACTCGATAGTGTTGTAGTGTGTACAACATCATGATTAACTACTTGATAGTGTTGTAGTGGGTATGACATCACAATGAACTACTCGATAGTGTTGTACTGTGTACGGCATCATGATGAACTACTCAATAGTGTTGTAGTGTGTATGACATCACAATGAACTACTTGATAGTGTTGTAGTGTGTATGACAACACAATGAACTACTCGATAGTGTTGTAGTGTGTATGACATCACGATGAACTACTCGATAGTGTTGTAGTGTATGACATCACAATGAACTACTCGATAGTGTTGTAGTGTATATGACATCATGATGAACTACTCGATAGTGTTGTAGTGTGTATGACATCATAATGAACTTCTCGATAGTATTGTAGTGTGTATGACATCACGATGAACTACTCGATAGTGTTGTAGTGTATGACATCACAATGAACTACTCGATAGTGTTGTAGTGTATGACATCACAATGAACTACTCAATAGTGTTGTAGTGTGTATGACATCATGATGAACTACTCGATAGTGTTGTAGTGTATGACATCATGATGAACTACTCAATAGTGTTGTAGTGTGTATGACATCATGATTAACTACTTGATAGTGTTGTAGTGGGTATGACATCACAATGAACTACTTGATAGATTTGTACTGTGTACGACATCATGATGAACTACTCAATAGTGTTGTAGAGTGTATGACATCATGATGAACTACTTGATAGTGTGTATGACATCATGATGGACTACTCAATAGTGTTGTAGTGTGTGTGACAACACGATGAACTACTCGATAGTGTTGTAGTGTATGACATCACAATGAACTACTTGATAGTGTTGTAGTGGGTATGACATCATGATGAACTTCTTGATAGTGTTGTTGTGTATGACATCACAATGAACTACTCGATAGTGTTGTAGTGGGTATGACATCATCATGAACTTCTTTATAGTGTTGTAGTGTATGACATCACAATGAACTACTCGATAGTGTTGTAGTGGGTATGACATAATGATGAACTACTCGATAGTGTTGTAGTGTGTATGACATCATAATGACTACGATAGTGTTGTAGTGTGTATGACATCATGATGAACTACTCGATACTACTGCGATAGTGTTGTAGTGTGTATGACATCAATGAACTACTCGATAGTGTTGTAGTGTGTATGACATCACGATGAACTACTCGATAGTGTTGTAGTGTATGACATCACAATGAACTTCTTGATAGTGTTGTAGTGTGTATGACATCATGATGAACTACTCGATAGTGTTGTAGTGTGTATGACAACACGATGAACTACTCGATAGTGTTGTAGTGTATGACATCACAATGAACTACACGATAGTGTTGCCGTGTGTATGACATCATGATGAACTACTTGATAGTGTGTATGACATCATGATGAACTACTCAATAGCGTTGTAGTGTGTACAACATCATGATTAACTACTCGATAGTGTTGAAGTGTGTACAACATCATGATTAACTACTTGATAGTGTTGTAGTGGGTATGACATCATAATGAACTACTCGATAGTGTTGTTGTGTATGACATCACAATGAACTACTCGATAGTGTTGTAGTGGGTATGACATCATCATGAACTTCTTTATAGTGTTGTAGTGTATGACATCACAATGAACTACTCGATACTGTTGTAGTGGGTATGACATCATGATGAACTACTCGATAGTGTTGTAGTGTGTATGACATCATAATGAACTACTCGATAGTGTTGTAGTGTGTATGACATCACGATGAACTACTCGATAGTGTTGTAGTGTATGACATCACAATGAACTTCTTGATAGTGTTGTAGTGTGTATGACATCATGATGAACTACTCGATAGTGTTGTAATGTGTATGACATCATGATGAACTACTCAATAGTGTTGTAGTGTGTATGACATCATGATTAACTACTCAATAGTGTTGTAGTGTGTATGACAACACGATGAACTACTCGATAGTGTTGTAGTGTTTGACATCACAATGAACTACACGATAGTGTTGCCGTGTGTATGACATCATGATGAACTACTTGATAGTGTGTATGACATCATGATGAACTACTCAATAGCGTTGTAGTGTGTACAACATCATGATTAACTACTCGATAGTGTTGTAGTGTGTACAACATCATGATTAACTACTTGATAGTGTTGTAGTGGGTATGACATCATAATGAACTACTCGATAGTGTTGTTGTGTATGACATCACAATGAACTACTCGATAGTGTTGTAGTGGGTATGACATCATCATAACCTTCTTTATAGTGTTGTAGTGTATGACATCACAATGAACTACTCGATAGTGTTGTAGTGGGTATGACATCATGACGAACTTCTTGACAGTGTTGTAGTGTGTACGACAACATGATGAACTACTCGATAGTGTAGTAGTGGGTATGACATCATGACGAACTTCTTGATAGTGTTGTAGTGTGTATGACATCATGATGAACTTCTTGATAGTGTTGTTGTGTATGACATCACAATGAACTACTCGATAGTGTTGTAGTGGGTATGACATCATCATGAACTTCTTTATAGTGTTGTAGTGTATGACATCACAATGAACTACTCGATAGTGTTGTAGTGGGTATGACATCATGATGAACTACTCGATAGTGTTGTAGTGTGTATGACATCATAATGAACTACTCGATAGTGTTGTAGTGTGTATGACATCACGATGAACTACTCGATAGTGTTGTAGTGTATGACATCACAATGAACTTCTTGATAGTGTTGTAGTGTGTATGACATCATGATGAACTACTCGATAGTGTTGCTGTGTGTATGACATCATGATGAACTACTCGATAGTGTTGTAGTGTATGACATCACAATGAACTACTCGATAGTGTTGTAGTGTGTATGACATCATGATGAACTACTCTATAGTGTTGTAGTGTGTATGACATCATGATGAACTACTCGATAGTGTTGTAGTGGGTATGACATCATGATGAACTTCTTGATAGTGTTGTTGTGTATGACATCACAATGAACTACTTGATAGTGTTGTAGTGGGTATGACATCATGACGAACTTCTTGATAGTGTTGTACTGTGTACGACAACATGATGACATACTCGATAGTGTAGTAGTGGGTATGACATCATGACGAACTTCTTGATAGTGTTGTAGTGTGTATGACATCATGATGAACTACGATAGTGTTGTAGTGTATGACATCAAAATGAACTACTCGATAGTGTTGTAGTGTGTATGACATCACGATGAACTACTCGATAGTGTTGTAGTGTGTATGACATCATGATGAACTACTCGATAGTGTTGTAGTGTGTATGACATCATGATGAACTACTCAATAGTGTTGTAGTGTGTATGACATCATGATTAACTACTTGATAGTGTTGCAGTGGGTATGACATCACAATGAACTACCCGATAGATTTGTACTGTGTACGACATCATGATGAACTACTCAATAGTGTTGTAGAGTGTATGACATCATGATGAACTACTTGATAGTGTGTATGACATCATGATGGACTACTCAATAGTGTTGTATTGTGTATGACAACACGATGAACTACTCGATAGTGTTGTAGTGTATGACATCACAATGAACTACACGATAGTGTTGCCGTGTGTATGACATCATGATGAACTACTTGATAGTGTGTATGACATCATGATGAACTACTCAATAGCGTTGTAGTGTGTACAACATCATGATTAACTACTCGATAGTGTTGAAGTGTGTACAACATCATGATTAACTACTTGATAGTGTTGTAGTGGGTATGACATCATAATGAACTACTCGATAGTGTTGTTGTGGATGACATCACAATGAACTACTCGATAGTGTTGTAGTGGGTATGACATCATCATGAACTTCTTTATAGTGTTGTAGTGTATGACATCACAATGAACTACTCGATAGTGTTGTAGTGGGTATGACATCATGACGAACTTCTTGATAGTGTTGTAGTGTGTATGACATCATGATGAACTACTCGATAGTGTTGCTGTATGTATGACATCATGATGAACTACTCGATAGTGTTGTAGTGTATGACATAACAATGAACTACTCGATAGTGTTGTAGTGTATGACATCACAATGAACTACTCGATAGTGTTTTAGTGTGTACGACATCATGATTAACTACTTGATAGTGTTGTAGTGGGTATGACATCACAATGAACTACTCAATAGTGTTACTGTGTGTATGACATCATGATGAACTACTCAATAGTGTTGTAGTGTGTATGACATCATGATTAACTACTTGATAGTGTTGTAGTGGGTATGACATCACAATGAACTACTCGATAGATTTGTACTGTATGCGACATCATGATGAACTACTCAATAGTGTTGTAGAGTGTATGACATCATGATGAACTACTCGATAGTGTGTATGACATCATGATGGACTACTCAATAGTGTTGTAGTGTGTGTGACAACACGATGAACTACTCGATAGTGTTGTAGTGTATGACATCACAATGAACTACTTGATAGTGTTGTAGTGGGTATGACATCATGATGAACTTCTTGATAGTGTTGTTGTGTATGACATCATGATGAACTACTTGATAGTGTTGTAGTGTGTATGACATCATGATGAACTACTCAATATTGTTGTAGTGTATGACATCACAATGAACTACTCGATAGTGGTGAAGTGTATGACATCATAATGAACTACTCAATAGTGTTGTAGTGTGTGTACAACATCATGATTAACTACTTGATAGTGTTGTAGTTGGTATGACATCACAATGAACTACTCGATAGTGTTGCAGTGTGTATGACATCATGATGAACTACTTGATAGTGTTGTAGTGGGTATGACATCATAATGAACTACTCGATACTGTTGTAGTGTGTACAACATCATGATTAACTACTTGATAGTGTTGTAGTGGGTATGACATCACAATGAACTACTCGATAGTGTTGTACTGTGTCCGGCATCATGATGAACTACTCAATAGTGTTGTAGTGTGTATCACATCACAATGAACTACTCGATAGTGTTGTAGTGTGTATGACATAACGATGAACTACTCGATAGTGTTGTAGTGTGTATGACATCACGATGAACTACTCGATAGTGTTGTAGTGTATGACATCACAATGAACTACTCGATAGTGTTGTAGTGTGTATGACATCATGATGAACTACTCAATAGTGTCGTAGTGTGTATGACATCACGATGAACTACTCGATAGTGTTGTAGTGGGTATGACATCATGATGAACTACTCGATAGTGTTGTAGTGTGTATGACATCATGATGAACTACTCGATAGTGTTGTAGTGTGTATGACATCATAATGAACTACTCGATAGTGTTGTAGTGTGTATGACATCACGATGAACTACTCGATAGTGTTGTAGTGTACGACATCATGATGAACTACTCAATAGTGTTGTAGAGTGTATGACATCATGATTAACTACTTGATAGTGTTGCAGTGGGTATGACATCACAATGAACTACTCGATAGATTTGTACTGTGTACGACATCATGATGAACTACTCAATAGTGTTGTAGAGTGTATGACATCATGATGAACTACTTGATAGTGTGTATGACATCATGATGGACTACTCAATAGTGTTGTAGTGTGTATGACAACACGATGAACTACTCGATAGTGTTGTAGTGTATGACATCACAATGAACTACACGATAGTGTTGCCGTGTGTATGACATCATGATGAACTACTTGATAGTGTGTATGACATCATGATGAACTACTCAATAGCGTTGTAGTGTGTACACCATCATGATTAACTACTCGATAGTGTTGAAGTGTGTACAACATCATGATTAACTACTTGATAGTGTTGTAGTGGGTATGACATCATAATGAACTACTCGATAGTGTTGTAGTGTGTACAACATCATGATTAACTACTTGATAGTGTTGTAGTGGGTATGACATCATGATGAACTACTCAATAGTGTTGTAGTGTGTATGACATCATGATTAACTACTTGATAGTGTTGTAGTGGGTATGACATCATAATGAACTACTCGATAGTGTTGTAGTGTGTACAACATCATGATTAACTACTTGATAGTGTTGTAGTGGGTATGACATCATGATTAACTACTCAATAGTGTTGTAGTGTGTATGACATCATGATTAACTACTTGATAGTGATGTAGTGGGTATGACATCACAATGAACTACTCGATAGATTTGTACTGTGTACGACATCATGATGAACTGCTCAATAGTGTTGTAGTGTTTATGACAAACCGATGAACTACTCGATAGTGTTGTAGTGTATGACATCACAATGAACTTCTTGATAGTGTTGTAGTGTGTATGACATCATGATGAACTACTCGATAGTGTTGCTGTGTGTATGACATCATGATGAACTACTCGATAGTGTTGTAGTGTATGACATCACAATGAACTACTCGATAGTGTTGTAGTGTGTATGACATCATGATGAACTACTCTATAGTGTTGTAGTGTGTATGACATCATGATGAACTACTCGATAGTGTTGTAGTGGGTATGACATCATGATGAACTTCTTGATAGTGTTGTTGTGTATGACATCACAATGAACTACTTGATAGTGTTGTAGTGGGTATGACATCATGACGAACTTCTTGATAGTGTTGTACTGTGTACGACAACATGATGACATACTCTATAGTGTAGTAGTGGGTATGACATCATGACGAACTTCTTGATAGTGTTGTAGTGTGTATGACATCATGATGAACTACGATAGTGTTGTAGTGTATGACATCAAAATGAACTACTCGATAGTGTTGTAGTGTGTATGACATCACGATGAACTACTCGATAGTGTTGTAGTGTGTATGACATCATGATGAACTACTCGATAGTGTTGTAGTGTGTATGACATCATGATGAACTACTCAATAGTGTTGTAGTGTGTATGACATCATGATTAACAACTTGATAGTGTTGCAGTGGGTATGACATCACAATGAACTACCCGATAGATTTGTACTGTGTACGACATCATGATGAACTACTCAATAGTGTTGTAGAGTGTATGACATCATGATGAACTACTTGATAGTGTGTATGACATCATGATGGACTACTCAATAGTGTTGTAGTGTGTATGACAACACGATGAACTACTCGATAGTGTTGTAGTGTATGACATCACAATGAACTACACGATAGTGTTGCCGTGTGTATGACATCATGATGAACTACTTGATAGTGTGTATGACATCATGATGAACTACTCAATAGCGTTGTAGTGTGTACAACATCATGATTAACTACTCGATAGTGTTGAAGTGTGTACAACATCATGATTAACTACTTGATAGTGTTGTAGTGGGTATGACATCATAATGAACTACTCGATAGTGTTGTTGTGTATGACATCACAATGAACTACTCGATAGTGTTGTAGTGGGTATGACATCATCATGAACTTCTTTATAGTGTTGTAGTGTATGACATCACAATGAACTACTCGATAGTGTTGTAGTGGGTATGACATCATGACGAACTTCTTGATGGTGTTGTAGTGTGTATGACATCATGATGAACTACTCGATAGTGTTGCTGTATGTATGACATCATGATGAACTACTCGATAGTGTTGTAGTGTATGACATAACAATGAACTACTCGATAGTGTTGTAGTGTATGACATCACAATGAACTACTCGATAGTGTTGTAGTGTGTACGACATCATGATTAACTACTTGATAGTGTTGTAGTGGGTATGACATCACAATGAACTACTCAATAGTGTTACTGTGTGTATGACATCATGATGAACTACTCAATAGTGTTGTAGTGTGTATGACATCATGATTAACTACTTGATAGTGTTGTAGTGGGTATGACATCACAATGAACTACTCGATAGATTTGTACTGTGTACGACATCATGATGAACTACTCAATAGTGTTGTAGAGTGTATGACATCATGATGAACTACTCGATAGTGTGTATGACATCATGATGGACTACTCAATAGTGTTTTAGTGTGTGTGACAACACGATGAACTACTCGATAGTGTTGTAGTGTATGACATCACAATGAACTACTTGATAGTGTTGTAGTGGGTATGACATCATGATGAACTTCTTGATAGTGTTGTTGTGTATGACATCATGATGAACTACTTGATAGTGTTGTAGTGTGTATGACATCATGATGAACTACTCAATATTGTTGTAGTGTATGACATCACAATGAACTACTCGATAGTGGTGAAGTGTATGACATCATAATGAACTACTCAATAGTGTTGTAGTGTGTGTACAACATCATGATTAACTACTTGATAGTGTTGTAGTTGGTATGACATCACAATGAACTACTCGATAGTGTTGCTGTGTGTATGACATCATGATGAACTACTTGATAGTGTTGTAGTGGGTATGACATCATAATGAACTACTCGATACTGTTGTAGTGTGTACAACATCATGATTAACTACTTGATAGTGTTGTAGTGGGTATGACATCACAATGAACTACTCGATAGTGTTGTACTGTGTCCGGCATCATGATGAACTACTCAATAGTGTTGTAGTGTGTATCACATCACAATGAACTACTCGATAGTGTTGTAGTGTGTATGACAACACAATGAACTACTCGATAGTGTTGTAGTGTGTATGACATCACGATGAACTACTCGATAGTGTTGTAGTGTATGACATCACAATGAACTACTCGATAGTGTTGTAGTGTGTATGACATCATGATGAACTACTCAATAGTGTCGTAGTGTGTATGACATCACGATGAACTACTCGATAGTGTTGTAGTGGGTATGACATCATGATGAACTACTCGATAGTGTTGTAGTGTGTATGACATCATGATGAACTACTCGATAGTGTTGTAGTGTGTATGACATCATAATGAACTACTCGATAGTGTTGTAGTGTACGACATCATGATGAACTACTCAATAGTGTTGTAGAGTGTATGACATCATGATTAACTACTTGATAGTGTTGCAGTGGGTATGACATCACAATGAACTACTCGATAGATTTGTACTGTGTACGACATCATGATGAACTACTCAATAGTGTTGTAGAGTGTATGACATCATGATGAACTACTTGATAGTGTGTATGCCATCATGATGGACTACTCAATAGTGTTGTAGTGTGTATGACAACACGATGAACTACTCGATAGTGTTGTAGTGTATGACATCACAATGAACTACACGATAGTGTTGCCGTGTGTATGACATCATGATGAACTACTTGATAGTGTGTATGACATCATGATGAACTACTCAATAGCGTTGTAGTGTGTACACCATCATGATTAACTACTCGATAGTGTTGAAGTGTGTACAACATCATGATTAACTACTTGATAGTGTTGTAGCGGGTATGACATCATAATGAACTACTCGATAGTGTTGTAGTGTGTACAACATCATGATTAACTACTTGATAGTGTTGTAGTGGGTATGACATCATGATGAACTACTCAATAGTGTTGTAGTGTGTATGACAACACGATGAACTACTCGATAGTGTTGTAGTGTATGACATCACAATGAACTACTCGATGGTGTTGTAGTGGGTATGACATCATGATGAACTTCTTGATAGTGTTGTTGTGTATGACATCACAATGAACTACTTGATAGTGTTGTAGTGGGTATGACATCATGACGAACTTCTTGATAGTGTTGTAGTGTGTACGACAACATGATGACATGCTCGATAGTGTAGTAGTGGGTATGACATCATGACGAACTTCTTGACAGTGTTGTAGTGTGTATGACATCATGATGAACTACGATAGTGTTGCTGTGTGTATGACATCACAATGAACTACTCGATAGTGTTGTAGTGTGTATGACATCATGATGAACTACTCGATAGTGTTGTAGTGTGTATGACATCATGATGAACTACTCGATAGTGGTGAAGTGTATGACATCATAATGAACTACTCAATAGTGTTGTAGTGTGTACAACATCATGATTAACTACTTGATAGTGTTGTAGTTGGTATGACATCATAATGAACTACTCGATAGTGTTGTAGTGTGTACAACATCATGATTAACTACTTGATAGTGTTGTAGTGGGTATGACATCACAATGAACTACTCGATAGTGTTGTTGTGTATGACAACACAATGAACTACTCGATAGTGTTGTAGTGTGTATGACATCACGATGAACTACTCGATAGTGTTGTAGTGTATGACATCACAATGAACTACTCGATAGTGTTGTAGTGTGTATGACATCATGATGAACTACTCAATAGTGTCGTAGTGTGTATGACATAACGATGAACTACTCGATAGTGTTGTAGTGTGTATGACATCACGATGAACTACTCGATAGTGTTGTAGTGTATGACATCACAATGAACTACTCGATAGTGTTGTAGTGGGTATGACATCATGATGGACTTCTCAATAGTGTTGTAGTGTGTATGACAACACGATGAACTACTCGATAGTGTTGTAGTGTATGACATCACAATGAACTACTCGATGGTGTTGTAGTGGGTATGACATCATGATGAACTTCTTGATAGTGTTGTTGTGTATGACATCACAATGAACTACTTGATAGTGTTGTAGTGGGTATGACATCATGACGAACTTCTTGATAGTGTTGTAGTGTGTACGACAACATGATGACATACTCGATAGTGTAGTAGTGGGTATGACATCATGACGAACTTCTTGACAGTGTTGTAGTGTGTATGACATCATGATGAACTACGATAGTGTTGCTGTGTGTATGACATCACAATGAACTACTCGATAGTGTTGTAGTGTGTATGACATCATGATGAACTACTCGATAGTGTTGTAGTGTGTATGACATCATGATGGACTACTCGATAGTGTTGTAGTGTATGACATCACAATGAACTACTCGATAGTGTTGTAGTGTGTATGACATCATGATTAACTACTTGATAGTGTTGTAGTGTGTATGACATCATGATGAACTACTCAATATTGTTGTAGTGTATGACATCACAATGAACTACTCGATAGTGGTGAAGTGTATGACATCATAATGAACTACTCAATAGTGTTGTAGTGTGTACAACATCATGATTAACTACTTGATAGTGTTGTAGTTGGTATGACATCATAATGAACTACTCGATAGTGTTGTAGTGTGTACAACATCATGATTAACTACTTGATAGTGTTGTAGTGGGTATGACATCACAATGAACTACTCGATAGTGTTGTACTGTGTCCGGCATCATGATGAACTACTCAATAGTGTTGTAGTGTGTATGACATCACAATGAACTACTCGATAGTGTTGTAGTGTGTATGACAACACAATGAACTACTCGATAGTGTTGTAGTGTGTATGACATCACGATGAACTACTCGATAGTGTTGTAGAGTGTATGACATCATGATGAACTACTTGATAGTGTGTATGACATCATGATGGACTACTCAATAGTGTTGTAGTGTGTATGACAACACGATGAACTACTCGATAGTGTTGTAGTGTATGACATCACAATGAACTACACGATAGTGTTGCCGTGTGTATGACATCATGATGAACTACTTGATAGTGTGTATGACATCATGATGAACTACTCAATAGCGTTGTAGTGTGTACACCATCATGATTAACTACTCGATAGTGTTGAAGTGTGTACAACATCATGATTAACTACTTGATAGTGTTGTAGTGGGTATGACATCATAATGAACTACTCGATAGTGTTGTAGTGTGTACAACATCATGATTAACTACTTGATAGTGTTGTAGTGGGTATGACATCATGATTAACTACTCAATAGTGTTGTAGTGTGTATGACATCATGATTAACTACTTGATAGTGTTGTAGTGGGTATGACATCATAATGAACTACTCGATAGTGTTGTAGTGTGTACAACATCATGATTAACTACTTGATAGTGTTGTAGTGGGTATGACATCATGATTAACTACTCAATAGTGTTGTAGTGTGTATGACATCATGATTAACTACTTGATAGTGTTGTAGTGGGTATGACATCACAATGAACTACTCGATAGATTTGTACTGTGTACGACATCATGATGAACTACTCAATAGTGTTGTAGTGTGTATGACAACACGATGAACTACTCGATAGTGTTGTAGTGTATGACATCATGATGAACTACTTGATAGTGTGTATGACATCATGATGGACTACTCAATAGTGTTGTAGTGTGTATGACAACACGATGAACTACTCGATAGTGTTGTAGTGTATGACATCACAATGAACTACTCGATGGTGTTGTAGTGGGTATGACATCATGATGAACTTCTTGATAGTGTTGTTGTGTATGACATCACAATGAACTACTTGATAGTGTTGTAGTGGGTATGACATCATGACGAACTTCTTGATAGTGTTGTAGTGTGTACGACAACATGATGACATACTCGATAGTGTAGTAGTGGGTATGACATCATGACGAACTTCTTGACAGTGTTGTAGTGTGTATGACATCATGATGAACTACGATAGTGTTGCTGTGTGTATGACATCACAATGAACTACTCGATAGTGTTGTAGTGTGTATGACATCATGATGAACTACTCGATAGTGTTGTAGTGTGTATGACATCATGATGGACTACTCGATAGTGTTGTAGTGTATGACATCACAATGAACTACTCGATAGTGTTGTAGTGTGTATGACATCATGATGAACTACTTGATAGTGTTGTAGTGTGTATGACATCATGATGAACTACTCAATATTGTTGTAGTGTATGACATCACAATGAACTACTCGATAGTGGTGAAGTGTATGACATCATAATGAACTACTCAATAGTGTTGTAGTGTGTACAACATCATGATTAACTACTTGATAGTGTTGTAGTTGGTATGACATCATAATGAACTACTCGATAGTGTTGTAGTGTGTACAACATCATGATTAACTACTTGATAGTGTTGTAGTGGGTATGACATCACAATGAACTACTCGATAGTGTTGTACTGTGTCCGGCATCATGATGAACTACTCAATAGTGTTGTAGTGTGTATCACATCACAATGAACTACTCGATAGTGTTGTAGTGTGTATGACAACATAATGAACTACTCGATAGTGTTGTAGTGTGTATGACATCACGATGAACTACTCGATAGTGTTGTAGTGTATGACATCACAATGAACTACTCGATAGTGTTGTAGTGTATGACATCACAATGAACTACTCGATAGTGTTGTAGTGTGTATGACATCATGATGAACTACTCAATAGTGTCGTAGTGTGTATGACATCACGATGAACTACTCGATAGTGTTGTAGTGGGTATGACATCATGATGAACTACTCGATAGTGTTGTAGTGTGTATGACATCATGATGAACTACTCGATAGTGTTGTAGTGTGTATGACATCATAATGAACTACTCGATAGTGTTGTAGTGTGTATGACATCACGATGAACTACTCGATAGTGTTGTAGTGTATGACATCAGAATGAACTACTCGATAGTGTTGTAGTGTATGACATCACAATGAACTACTTGATAGTGTTGCACTGTGTACGACATCATGATGAACTACTCAATAGTGTTGTAGAGTGTATGACATCATGATGAACTACTCAATAGTGTTGTAGAGTGTATGACATCATGATGAACTACTTGATAGTGTGTATGACATCATGATGGACTACTCAATAGTGTTGTAGTGTGTATGACAACACGATGAACTACTCGATAGTGTTGTAGTGTATGACATCATGATGAACTACTTGATAGTGTGTATGACATCATGATGGACTACTCAATAGTGTTGTAGTGTGTATGACAACACGATGAACTACTCGATAGTGTTGTAGTGTATGACATTACAATGAACTACTCGATGGTGTTGTAGTGGGTATGACATCATGATGAACTTCTTGATAGTGTTGTTGTGTATGACATCACAATGAACTACTTGATAGTGTTGTAGTGGGTATGACATCATGACGAACTTCTTGATAGTGTTGTAGTGTGTACGACAACATGATGACATACTCGATAGTGTAGTAGTGGGTATGACATCATGACGAACTTCTTGACAGTGTTGTAGTGTGTATGACATCATGATGAACTACGATAGTGTTGCTGTGTGTATGACATCACAATGAACTACTCGATAGTGTTGTAGTGTGTATGACAACACAATGAACTACTCGATAGTGTTGTAGTGTGTATGACATCACGATGAACTACTCGATAGTGTTGTAGAGTGTATGACATCATGATGAACTACTTGATAGTGTGTATGACATCATGATGGACTACTCAATAGTGTTGTAGTGTGTATGACAACACGATGAACTACTCGATAGTGTTGTAGTGTATGACATCACAATGAACTACACGATAGTGTTGCCGTGTGTATGACATCATGATGAACTACTTGATAGTGTGTATGACATCATGATGAACTACTCAATAGCGTTGTAGTGTGTACACCATCATGATTAACTACTCGATAGTGTTGGAAGTGTGTACAACATCATGATTAACTACTTGATAGTGTTGTAGTGGGTATGACATCATAATGAACTACTCGATAGTGTTGTAGTGTGTACAACATCATGATTAACTACTTGATAGTGTTGTAGTGGGTATGACATCATGATGAACTACTCAATAGTGTTGTAGTGTGTATGACATCATGATTAACTACTTGATAGTGTTGTAGTGGGTATGACATCAAAATGAACTACTCGATAGTGTTGTAGTGTGTACAACATCATGATTAACTACTTGATAGTGTTGTAGTGGGTATGACATCATGATTAACTACTCAATAGTGTTGTAGTGTGTATGACATCATGATTAACTACTTGATAGTGTTGTAGTGGGTATGACATCACAATGAACTACTCGATAGATTTGTACTGTGTACGACATCATGATGAACTACTCAATAGTGTTGTAGTGTGTATGACAACACGATGAACTACTCGATAGTGTTGTAGTGTATGACATCATGATGAACTACTTGATAGTGTGTATGACATCATGATGGACTACTCAATAGTGTTGTAGTGTGTATGACAACACGAAGAACTACTCGATAGTGTTGTAGTATGACATCACAATGAACTACTCGATGGTGTTGTAGTGGGTATGACATCATGATGAACTTCTTGATAGTGTTGTTGTGTATGACATCACAATGAACTACTTGATAGTGTTGTAGTGTATGACATCATGATGAACTACTTGATAGTGTGTATGACATCATGATGAACTACTCAATAGCGTTGTAGTGTGTACACCATCATGATTAACTACTCGATAGTGTTGAAGTGTGTACAACATCATGATTAACTACTTGATAGTGTTGTAGTGGGTATGACATCATAATGAACTACTCGATAGTGTTGTAGTGTGTACAACATCATGATTAACTACTTGATAGTGTTGTAGTGGGTATGACATCATGATGAACTACTCAATAGTGTTGTAGTGTGTATGACATCATGATTAACTACTTGATAGTGTTGTAGTGGGTATGACATCACAATGAACTACTCGATAGATTTGTACTGTGTTCGACATCATGATGAACTACTCAATAGTGTTGTAGAGTGTATGACATCATGATGAACTACTTGATAGTGTGTATGACATCATGATGGACTACTCAATAGTGTTGCAGTGTGTATGACAACACGATAAACTACTCGATAGTGTTGTAGTGGGTATGACATCATGATGAACTTCTTGATAGTGTTGTTGTGTATGACATCACAATGAACTACTCGATAGTGTTGTAGTGGGTATGACATCATGATGAACTTCTTTATAGTGTTGTTGTGTATGACATCACAATGAACTACTCGATAGTGTTGTAGTGGGTATGACATCATGACAAACTTCTTGATAGTGTTGTAGTGTGTACGACAACATGATGAACTACTCGATAGTGTAGTAGTGGGTATGACATCATGACGAACTTCTTAAAAGTGTTGTAGTGTGTATGACATCATGATGAACTACTCGATAGTGTTGCTGTGTGTATGACATCATGATGAACTACTCGATAGTGTTGTAGTGTATGACATCACAATGAAGTACTCGATAGTGTTGTAGTGTGTATGACATCATGATGAACTACTCGATAGTGTTGTAGTGGGTATGACATCATGATGAACTACTCGATAGTGTTGTAGTGGGTATGACATCATGATGAACTTCTTGATAGTGTTGTTGTGTATGACATCACAATGCACTACTTGATAGTGTTGTAGTGGGTATGACATCATGACGAACTTCTTGATAGTGTTGTACTGTGTACGACAACATGATGACATACTCGATAGTGTAGTAGTGGGTATGACATCATGACGAACTTCTTGATAGTGTTGTAGTGTGTATGACATCATGATGAACTACGATAGTGTTGTAGTGTATGACATCACAATGAACTACTCGATAGTGTTGTAGTGTGTATGACATCACGATGAACTACTCGATAGTGTTGTAGTGTATGACATCACAATGAACTACTCGATAGTGTTGTAGTGTATGACATCACAATGAACTACTTGATAGTGTTGTAGTGTGTATGACATCATGATGAACTACTCGATAGTGTTGTAGTGTATGACATCATGATGAACTACTCAATAGTGTTGTAGTGTGTATGACATCATGATTAACTACTTGATAGTGTTGTAGTGGGTATGACATCACAATGAACTACTCGATAGATTTGTACTGTGTACGACATCATGATGGACTACTCAATAGTGTTGTAGTGTGTATGACAACACGATGAACTACTCGATAGTGTTGTAGTGTATGACATCACAATGAACTACTCGATGGTGTTGTAGTGGGTATGACATCATGATGAACTTCTTGATAGTGTTGTTGTGTATGACATCACAATGAACTACTCGATAGTGTTGTAGTGGGTATGACATCATGATGAACTTCTTGATAGTGTTGTTGTGTATGACATCACAATGAACTACTTGATAGTGTTGTAGTGGGTATGACATCATGACGAACTTCTTCATAGTGTTGTAGTGTGTACGACAACATGATGACATACTCGATAGTGTAGTAGTGGGTATGACATCATGACGAACTTCTTGACAGTGTTGTAGTGTGTATGACATCATGATGAACTACGATAGTGTTGTAGTGTATGACATCACAATGAACTACTCGATAGTGTTGTAGTGTGTATGACATCATGATGAACTACTCGATAGTGTTGTAGTGTGTATGACATCATGATGGACTACTCGATAGTGTTGTAGTGTATGACATCACAATGAACTACTCGATAGTGTTGTAGTGTGTATGACATCATGATGAACTACTTGATAGTGTTGTAGTGTGTATGACATCATGATGAACTACTCAATATTGTTGTAGTGTATGACATCACAATGAACTACTCGATAGTGGTGAAGTGTATGACATCATAATGAACTACTCAATAGTGTTGTAGTGTGTACAACATCATGATTAACTACTTGATAGTGTTGTAGTTGGTATGACATCACAATGAACTACTCGATAGTGTTGCCGTGTGTATGACATCATGATGAACTACTTGATAGTGTGTATGACCTCATGATGAACTACTCAATAGTGTTGTAGTGTGTACAACATCATGATTAACTACTCGATAGTGTTGTAGTGGGTATGACATCACAATGAACTACTCGATAGTGTTGTACTGTGTACGACATCATGATGAACTACTCAATAGTGTTGTAGAGTGTATGACATCATGATGAACTACTTGATTGTGTGTATGACATCATGATGGACTACTCAATAGTGTTGTAGTGTGTATGACAACACGATGAACTACTCGATAGTGTTGTAGTGTATGACATCACAATGAACTACTCTATAGTGTTGTAGTGGGTATGACATCATGATGAACTTCTTGATAGTGTTGTTGTGTATGACATCACAATGAACTACTCGATAGTGTTGTAGTGGGTATGACATCATGATGAACTTCTTGATAGTGTTGTTGTGTATGATATCACAATGAACTACTCGATAGTATTGTAGTGTGTATGACATCATAATGAACTACTCGATAGTGTTGTAGTGTGTATGACATCACGATGAACTACTCGATAGTGTTGTAGTGTATGACATCACAATGAACTACTCGATAGTGTTGTAGTTTATGACATCACAATGAACTACTCGATAGTGTTGTAGTGTGTATGACATCATGATGAACTACTCGATAGTGTTGTAGTGTGTATGACATCATGATGAACTACTCAATAGTGTTGTAGTGTAGGACATCATGATGAACTACTCAATAGTGTTGTAGAGTCTATGACAACACGATGAACTACTCGATAGTGTTATAGTGTATGACATCACAATGAACTACTCGATAGTATTGTAGTGGGTATGACATCATGATTAACTTCATGATAGTGTTGTTGTGTATGGCATCACAATGAACTACTCGATAGTGTTTTAGTGGGTATGACATCATGATGAACTTCTTGATAGTGTTGTTGTGTATGACATCACAATGAACTACTCGATAGTGTAGTAGTGGGTATGACATCATGACGAACTTCTTGATTGTGTTGTAGTGTGTACGACAACATGATGAACTACTCGATAGTGTAGTAGTGGGTATGACATCATGACGAACTTCTTGATAGTGTAGTAGTGTGTATGACATCACAATGAACTACTCGATAGTATTGTAGTGGGTATGACATCATGATTAACTTCATGATAGTGTTGTTGTGTATGGCATCACAATGAACTACTCGATAGTGTTTTAGTGGGTATGACATCATGATGAACTTCTTGATAGTGTTGTTGTGTATGACATCACAATGAACTACTCGATAGTGTTGTAGTGGGTATGAAATCATGACGAACTTCTTGATAGTGTTGTAGTGTGTACGACAACATGATGAACTACTCGATAGTGTAGTAGTGGGTATGACATCATGACGAACTTCTTGATTGTGTTGTAGTGTGTACGACAACATGATGAACTACTCGATAGTGTAGTAGTGGGTATGACATCATGACGAACTTCTTGATAGTGTAGTAGTGGGTATGACATCATGACGAACTTCTTGATAGTGTTGTAGTGTGTATGACATGATGATGAACTACTCGATAGTGTTGCTGTGTGTATGACATCATGATGAACTACTCGATAGTGTTGTAGTGTATGACATCACAATGAACTACTCGATAGTGTTGTAGTGGGTATGACATCACAATGAACTACTCGATAGTGTTGTAGTGTGTATGACATCACGATGAACTACTCGATAGTGTTGTAGTGTATGACATCACAATGAACTACTCGATAGTGTTGTAGTGTATGACATCACAATGAACTACTCGATATTGTTGTAGTGTGTATGACATCACGATGAACTACTCGATAGTGTTGTAGTGTATGACATCACAATGAACTACTCGATAGTGTTGTAGTGTATGACATCACAATGAACTACTCGATAGTGTTGTAGTGTGTATGACATCACGATGAACTACTCGATAGTGTTGTAGTGTATGACATCACAATGAACTACTCGATAGTGTTGTAGTGTATGACATCACAATGAACTACTCGATAGGGTTGTAGTGTGTATGACATCATGATGAACTACTTGATAATGTTGTAGTGCGTATTACATCATGATGAACTTCTCGATAGTGTTGTAGTGGGTATGACATCATGATGAACTTCTTGATAGTGTTGTAGTGTATGACATCACAATGAGCTACTCGATAGTGGTTTAGTGTGTATGACATCACAATGAGCTACTCGATAGTGTTGTAGTTTGAATGACATCATGATGAACTACTCAATAGTGTTGTAGTGTGTACGACAACATGATGAACTACTCGATAGTTTTGTAGTGTGTATGACATCCTGATGAACTACTCGGTAGTGTTGTAGTGGGATCTGCGTCCTACCTCGTGCAGAGAAGAGACGGTGCCAGAGGAGAAGCTACTGAGGCCGAAGCGTCTCTCGATGGTGGTGATGGTGCTCTTAAAGTAGGAACTGTACAGGAGCTGGGTGAGCTGCAGCAGGCCATGACACAGCACAAACAACTAGAAGAGGAGAGAGAGAGAGAGAGAGACAGAAACAGAGAGACAAATCTTAGAAATGTACAGGACAAAACTCAGAAGGACACAACGTGCGAGACATGGGTGGAGACGGGGCATCCAAGAAATAGCGGGGTGAGAAATAATTGTCATGCCAGTATTTCTTTTTGCCCAAAGCTCATTAATAATATGAAGTCAAAGGACAACTTATAATAGCTGCAGCACCCCCTGATAAATTGAAATAATTAAACTAAAATTTTAATAAATAACAATTTCCTAAATTATATGACTCCGAATAGACATAAATAAAATAATAGGACTCGTCTGAGGTAACCTGTCCGAGGTAACCTGTACAAATGAATGGAAGTATGGAGGTAGTTTTGGACAGACCCTTATTCCTTATGATTTATTTTTGGACAATTCAATATACCTAAAAGAGTAGAACCCCCCCACCACCACTCGATGAAACTTAATGTAGCCAGTGAAAATGTCTCAACAGAATGAAACAAAAACACGTTTTGTTAATTTAAAGAGCCGGTTTCGATTAATAAATAGGCCTACAATAATAACAACGATACACAATAATAAAAATTATGAAACAAATTATTATAAAAACGATAAAATAAAAGGCCAATTGTTTTTCTAGACCCTGCAACAAAAGAAAATCCCCATGTCTGGAAATCCTAAAAACTCGTCTGCTCAACTGAATATGCTCCGCAAACGCTATTATTCACTGAGTGTGCAAAACATTAGGAACACCCACTTTTTCCATGACATAGACTGACCAGGTGAAAGCTATGATCTCTTATTGATGTCACTTGTTAAAGCCACTTCAATCAGTGTAGATGAAGGGGAGGGGAGACAGGGTTAAAGAAGGAGTTTTAAGCCTTGAGACAATTGAGACATGGATTGTGTATGTGTGCCGTTCAGAGGGTGAATGGGCAAGACAAAATATTTAAATGCCTTTGAACGGGGTCTGGTAGTAGTTGCCAGGCGCACCGGTTTGTGGTTCAAGAACTGCAACGCTGCGGGGGGTTTTCATGCTCAACAGTTTCCTGTGTGCATCAAGAATGGTCCACCACACAAAGGACATCCAGCCAACTTGACACAACTGTAGGAAGCATTGGAGTCAACATGGGCCAGCATCCCTGTGCAATGCTTTCGACACCTTGTAGTCCATGAATTGAAGCTGTTCAATATTCGGAAGGTGTTCTTAATGTTTCGATGCATGCATTGCGTTACTAGCACCCCCAAATCAAAACATATTCCCACGGCTATGAGTGTACCCCCTAGAATACGTGTGTGTACCCCCTAGAATACGTGTGTGTCCCCTAGAATACGTGTGTCCCCTAGAATACGTGTGTCCCCTAGAATACGTGTGTGTACCCACTAGAATACGTGTGTGTCCCCTAGAATACATGACGCTCCCTGCATATAACATCATTAATAGACGAAACCACATTAACGACACAAATATCCTGCCTGCATCTCTGTGGCTTCAGTCTACAGTACGTCTGTAGCCTCAGGATAGTAACAGAACTCTCTCTCGCTCTCTCTCTCTCTGTGTCTCTCATTCTCTGTCTCTCTCATTCTCTGTCTCTCTCTCTCTCTCTCCCTTCCATAGACTTACACAGTAATTATGATGACTTCTGGAGGACATCCTCCAACCCATCAGAGCTTTTGCAGCATGAACTGACATGTTATCCACCCAATCAAATGATCAGAGATTGAATCTAGTACTGAAAGCATAAGCTACAGATAGCTATCACTGCAGTGATAAAAATGTGGTGAGTAGGTGACTCAAAGAGAGAGAGAATAGTTGATGAGTTTTGAACAAATTCATTTCTTCAAAAATTAACCCCCTAAGGTCTGTCAAGAAGCAGTGCGGCTTGGCTGGGTTGTGTTTCGGAGGACGCACGGCTCTCGACCTTCGCCTCTCCCGAGTCCGTACGGGAGTTGCAGCGATGAGACAAGACTGTAACTACCAATTGGATACCACGAAAATTGGGGAGAAAAGGGGTACAAATACATGTTTAAATTATTTGTACATGTAGGTTGGGGTTATGTGACTATGCATAGATAAACAGTGAGTAGCAGCAGGGGGGGGGTCAATGTAAATAGTCCATACCAGGTGGTGATGCAATCGGTCAGGATAATCTCGATGGTGCAGCTGTATAACTTTTGGAGGATCTGGGGACCCATGACAAATCTTTTCAGTCTCCTGGGGAGGAAAAGGTGTTGTCGTGCCCTCTTCACGACTGTCTTGGTGTGTTTAGAATGCAGGCGGAGAAGAGGTATTTGGAGTGGACTTTTAGTCCGACTCAGGACGCGGGCATACCAGCCACCACTTCCGAATATATTACACGTTAATATTCAGTCTCTGGACACTAAAGTAGGCAAACTCAGGGCGAGGATCTCCTTCCAAAGAGACATCAGGGACAGTAACATTCTCTGTTTCACGGAATCATGACTTTCTCGGGATATACTGTCTCCCATCCATACAGCCAGCTAGGTTCTCAGTACATCGTGCAGACAGGAATAAATAACTCTCTGGGAAGAAGAAAGGCAGTGGTGTATGTTTCATGATTAACTACTCCTGGTATGATTGTAATAACATACAAAAACTTAAGTCATTTTGTTCACCCAACCTAGAATACCTCAATCAAATTCCGACCGTATTACAGTGGGGCAAAAAAGTATTTAGTCAGCCACCAATTGTGCAAGTTCTCTCACTTAAAAAGATGAGAGAGGCCTGTAATTTTCATCATAGGTACACTTCAACTATGACAGACAAAATGAGGAAAAAAAATCCAGAAAATCACATTGTAGGATTTTTAATGAATTTATTTGCAAATTATGGTGGAAAATAAGTATTTGGTCACATACAAACAAGCAAGATTTCTGACTCTCACAGACCTGTAACTTCTTCTTTAAGAGGCTCCTCTGTCCTCCACTCGTTACCTGTATTAATGGCACCTGTTTGAACTTGTTATCAGTATAAAAGACACCTGTCCACAACCTCAAACAGTCACACTCCAAACTCCACTATGGCCAAGACCAAAGAGCTGTCAAAGGACACCAGAAACAAAATTGTAGACCTGCACCAGGTTGGGAAGACTGAATCTGCAATAGGTAAGCAGCTTGGTTTGAAGAAATCAACTGTGGGAGCAATTATTAGGAAATGGAAGACATACAAGACCACTGATAATCTTCCTCGATCTGGGGCTCCACGCAAGATCTCACCCGTGGGGTCAAAATGATCACAAGAACGGTGAGCAAAAATCCCAGAACCACACGGGGACCTAGTGAATGACCTGCAGAGAGCTGGGACCAAAGTAACAAAGCCTACCATCAGTAACACACTACGCCGCCAGGGACTCAAATCCTGCAGTGCCAGACGTGTCCCCCTGCTTAAGCCAGTACATGTTCAGGCCCGTCTGAAGTTTGCTAGAGAGCATTTGGATGATCCAGATGAGGATTGTGAGAATGTCATATGGTCAGATGAAACCAAAATATAACTTTTTGGTAAAAACTCAACTCGTCGTGTTTGGAGGACAAAGAATGCTGAGTTGCATCCAAAGAACATCATACCTACTGTGAAGCATGGGGGTGGAAACATCATGCTTTTGGGCTGTTTTTCTGCAAAGGGACCAGGACGACTGATCCGTGTAAAGGAAAGAATGAATGGGGCCATGTATCGTGAGATTTTGAGTGAAAACCTCCTTCCATCAGCAAGGGCATTGAAGATGAAACGTGGCTGGGTCTTTCAGCATGACAATGATCCCAAACACACCGCCCGGGCAATCTAAGGAGTGGCCGTAAGAAGCATTTCAAGGTCCTGGAGTGGCCTAGCCAGTCTCCAGATCTCAACCCCATAGAAAATCTTTGGAGGGAGTTGAAAGTCCGTGTTGCCCAGCAACAGCCCCAAAACATCACTGCTCTAGAGGAGATCTGCATGGATCTGCATTTCACAGTGTGTGAAAACCTTGTGAAGACTTACAGAAAACGTTTGACCTCTGTCATTGCCAACAAAGGGTATATAACAAAGTATTGAGATAAACTTTTGTTATTGACCAAATACTTATTTTCCACCATAATTTGCAAATAAATAAATTAAAAATCCTACAATGTGATTTTCTGGATTTCTTTTTCTCATTTCGTCTGTCATAGTTGAAGTGTACCTATGATGAAAATTACAGGCCTCTCTCATCTTTTTAAGTTGGAGAACTTGCACAATTGGTGACTGACTAAATACTTTTTTGCCCCACTGTACCTCCCAAGAGAATTCTCTTCTATTATAGTCACAGCCGTGTATATTCCCCCTCAAGCTAATACCACGAAGGCCCTCAAGGAACTACACTGGAAACTACATATCCTGAGGCCGCATTTATTATAGCTGGGGATTTTAACAAAACAAATTTGAGGAAAAGTATACGGAAATTCTATCAACACATTGACTGTAGTACTCGATCTGGAAAAACACTTGATCACTGATATTCCCATTTCCAGGATGCCTACAAGGCCCTCCCCCGCCTTCCCTTCAGCAAATCAGATCACGACTCCATTTTGCTCCTCCCTTCCTATAGGCAGAAACTCAAACAGGAGGTAGCCGTGCTAAGGTCTATTCAACGCTGGTCTGACCAATAGGAATCCATGCTTCAAGATTGTTTTGATCACGCGTACTGGGATATGTTCCGGGTAGCCTCTGAGAATAACATTGACATATACACGGACACGGTGACTGAGTTCATTAGGAAGTGTATAGGGGATGTTGTTCCCACTGTGAATACTAAAACCTACCCAAACCAGAAACCATGGATAGATGGCAGCATTTGCGCAAAACTGAAAGTTCGAACCACCGCATTTAACCATGGCAAGGTGACTGGGAATATGGTTGAATACAAACAGTGTAGTTATTCCCTCCATAAGGCAATCAAACAGGCAACATTTCAGTACAGACACAAAGTGGAGTCGCAATTCAATGGATCAAACACAATGCCTCTTCAACGTCAGGAGGCTGAAGAAATTCGGGTTAGCCACTAAGACCCTCACAAACTTTTACATAAGCACAATTGAGAGCATCCTGTCGGGGTGTATCACCGCCTGGTATGGCAACTGCCGTCACTAGCCGGCTACCACCCGGTTACTCAACCCTGCACTATAGAGGCTGATGCCCTATACATAGACATGGAATCACTGGTCACTTTAATAATGGATCACTAGTCATTTTAATGTTTACTTACTTATTTACTAATTTCATATGTATATACTGTATTCTATTCTACTGTATTTTAGTCTATGCCACTCCAAAATTTCTCGTCCTAACATTTATATATTTCTTAATTCCATTCTTTTACTTTTAGATTTGTGTATTGTTGTGAATTGTTAGATACTACTGCACTGTTGGAGCTAGGAACACAAGCATTTCGCTACACCCTCAATAACATCTGCTAAATATGTGTTTGTGACCCATACATTTTGATTTGATGAGTTTGTTGGTGATGTGGACATCAAGGAACTTGAAACTCTCAACCCGCTCCACTACAGCCCCATCGATGTTAATGGGGGCCTGTTCGGCCCGCCTTTTCCTGTAGTCCACAATCAGCTCCTTTGTCTTGTTCACATTGAGGGAGAGGTTGTTGTCCTGGCACCACACTGCCAGTTCTCTGACCTCCTCCCTATAGGCTGTCTCATCGCTGTCGGTGATCAGGCCTACCACTGTTGTGACGTCAGCAAACTGAATGATGGTGTTGGAGTCGTGCTTGGCCACACAGTCGTGGGTGAACAGGGAGTACAGGAGGGGACTAAGGATACACCCCTGAGGGGCCCCAGTGTTGAGGATCAGCGTGGCAGATGTGTTGTTGCCTACCCTTACCAATCTGTTGTAGAGGGAGGTGAATAGTCCCAGGGTACTTAGCTTAGTGAATGGCTTTGTGGGCACTATGGTGTTGAACGCTGAGCTGTAGTCAATGAACAGCATTTTCACATAGGTGTTCCTTTTGTTTAGGTGTGAAAGGTCAGTGTGGAGTGCGAATGAGATTGCATCATCTGTGGATTTGTTGGGGCGGTATGCAAATATGAGTGGGTCTAGGGTTTCCGGGATGGTGTTGATGTGAGTCATGACCAGCCTTTCAAAGCACTTCATTTAGGCAGATTACCTTCGGGTTCTTGGGCAAAGGGACTATGGTGGTCTGCTTGAAACATGTAGATATTACAGACCCGGTCAGGGAGAGGTTGAAAATGTCAGTGAAGACTCTTGCCAGTTGGTCAGCGCATGCTCTGAGTACACGTCCTGGTAATTCGTCTGGCCCGGACCTTGTGAATATTGACCTGTTTAAAGTTTTTGCTCACATCGGCTACGGAGAGCGTGATCACACAGTCATCCAGAACAGCTGGTCCTCTAATGCATGCTTCAGTGTTGATTGCCTCGAAGCGAGCATAAAAGGCATTTAGCTCGTCTGATAGGCTCACGTCACTAGGCAGCTCACGGCTGGGTTTCCTTTTGTAGTCCGTAATAGTTTGCAAGCCCTGCCAGATGCAACGAGCTCCAGAGTCGGTGTAGTAGGATTCAATCTTAGTCCTGTATTGACGCTTTGCCTGTTTGATGGTTCGTCTGAGGGCATAGCGGGATTTATTATAAACGTCCGGATTAGTGTCCCGCTCCTTGAAAACGGCAACTCTAGCCTTTAGCTCATTGCTGATGTTGCCTATAATAAATGGCTTCTCGTTGAGATATGTACGCACGGTCAATGTGGGGACGACGTTGTCGATGCACTTATTTAGGAAGCCGGTGATTGAGGTGGTATACTCCTCAATGCCATTGGATGAATCTCTGAACATATTCCAGTCTGTAGCATAGCATCCGCGTCATCTGATCACTTCCGTATTGAGCGAGTCACTGGTACTTCCCGTTTTAGTTTTTGCTTGTAAGCAGGAATCAGGAGGATATAATTATGGTCAGATTTGACGAATGGAAGGCGAGGGAGAACTTTGTATGCATCTCTGTGTGTGGAGTGAAGGTGGTCTAGAGATCTCGAACGGAGATCATCCAGTTTATTTTCCAGTGATCGCACGTTGGCAGAATAGAACGGATGGTAGAGGCGAGTCACCCACTCGACGAATTCTAGCAAGGCACCCTGATCTCCAACCCCGGTTCTTCCGTATTTTCTTCACGCGAATGACGGGGATTCGGGCCTGGTCTCAGAGAAGCAGTATATCCTTCACGTCTGACTCATTAAAGAAATAATCTTTGTCCACTTTGAGGTGAATAGTCGCTGTTCTGATATCCGGAAGCTCTTTTCGGTCATAAGAGATAATGTGGAAAAACTAACAAAATAACACAGTTGGTTAGGAGCCCGTAAAACGCAGCCGTCCCCCTCCGGCGCCATTGTCTTTTCCAAAAGTAGTCTGTAGTTTTCCATCACAGGAGATATTTTGATAGAAGTGAGGTAGGACGGTTTTAAGTCTCCCTGCGTTAGTCTCCGCCCACCAGAAACAGTGCCTCTGGGTAAGCGGTTTCTTGTTTATGACACCATAGTGCCAGAGTGGTGTTGGCCTGTGGAGGACTGTAGACAGCCCGTGACATTTACGGATGAATTACTCTCTTGGTATATAAAAAGTTCTGCTGCTTACCATGAAGTATTATATATGTCTGTGAAGACACTTGCCAGCTGGTCTGCGCATGTTTTTACAATGCGCCCTGGTATTCCATTCGCCCGGCGGCCTTGTGATTGCTAACCTTTTGCTCACGTTATGATCTTGCTCTCCGTGGCCGACGTCATCTGGAAAAGCAGGGTCTTTCACGAAAGACACAGTGTTTATTCCTCGAAAAGGGAGCATAAAAGGCAAATGGCACCCTATTCCCTATATAGTGCACTACTTTTGACCAGGGTATATTGCAGTGCACTACTTGTATGTAGGGAATAGGGTGCTATTTGGGATGGAGGCTGAGCCTTTGTCCATGCCAGAACCTCCTGGGGTGTGTAGACACGAGGTGGTCCAAGGGCCAAGGGGGCATGTTGAGGTTAAGACCTGGATTTACTATGAAAACATCAGTGGTAAAATATAACCTTTTGAGTTATTTATCAGCTGCAAGATCAACAGGCTGAGGCAGAGGCATAATCAACTCCCATCTGATTCTGGAACAGTTAACGCTCCTATTAAAGCCTGGCTTTCTTCTTGGTTAGCACACACACACACACAATAGATGCCTTCACAATGTCATCCTTGTTTTGTAGCAGGTTTTTAATTATTCATGTTTTGACTAGACCTGTTTTCTCAAGCAACCAAACAAGCTGAATAAACTTTTGTTTTGTGATTTAATTTAAAACTAAGGTTTATCAGTTTGACTGGCAAGTCTGGCTACATGATCCTCTGCTGAAATCGGAGCTTCACCGTAACTCAGCGTAAAGCTACAATTCAGAGTTTTTTTTTTTTGTAGACAAAAGGATATCTGTCTTATTACAACATCATAGGAGAAACACAGTCGTATGGGCAAATATCAGTGGGTCAGTCAAACGTTAACGGAGGAGAAAAATAGGTATTTCACATGGCGAAACTCAGTCGGATTCCAGGATAATCATTCATTACTGAACTGTAATCAAAGTATTGTGTAAAACTAACAAACAAAGGTGTTGCTTATGATTACTCACTCTGTCATACATGACAAACACCGAAGAGGGATTGCTCTTTACATGTACCTGTAGGCACCATAGTCTTGCGCTGATTAGTGTACAGAAAGCTGCCAGCTGATCGATGACTGTACAGAAAGCTGCCAGCTGATCGATGACTGTACAGAAAGCTGCCAGCTGATCGATGACTGTACAGTAACCTGCCAGTTTACAGTAAGCATTGCAATTTGATTCCAGCTGACTGGGCAACATGCTAACTTTCTGAATGACTACGTTGAGATCAAGTAAATGTTCTTTCTATTGTCATTTTTTTTGTTGTACAAACCTGTTTATTTGAGCACAAACACCTCTACCTCCGTCTCCCTGGTGACCATTGTGTCTGAGCCTTGTGGCCTGCTGTGAGGAGATAGTTAATTCAATATTACATAATATCCCAGACGGTTTCATAGCTTTCATTACAGAGACACGTGCTGAGGAGACGTTTGGCTGGACCCCGTGTTTTTGGTTTTACCAGAAGTACACAAAAGGATAGTAAAACAAGGAAAATTCGGACAAGTGGGGACATTCACCGCGGCCCAAAGGAAAAAAGATTTAGGAGTTAGGGTTTAGGGAAAATTTAATTTTGAATGAAATCAATTGTTTGGTCCCCACAAGGATAGTAAAACAAACGTGTGTGTGTGTATATGCAGGGACTGGACACTGCTGGACTTCCATAAAACAGTCTAAACATAAAAGTGAACAGTCTGTTTTCCTAAAAATAAAAAGCTTGGCTTAATTTCCGACTAGCTCAACCTTATTTATACAGCCAGTACAGCCCAATAGAGTTGAAAGTGAGAGACAAATCCCAGACCTAACATAGTTTTCCTTCCTACTGCTGTCTATTGTCATGAATGAAGATGAAAGGCTCAGCTACACAATATAATCATGATCAAAGACAAGACTGCTGTCTCTACTGAACGACATCCTCTCTCATTAGTCTACTCAGCTTGATCAAATAAAAACAAATCATTATTGGTCACATACACATGGTTAGCAGATGTTAATGCGAGTGTAGCGAAATGCTTGTGCTTCTAGTTATGACCGTGCAGTAATATCTAACAGGTAATCTAACAATTTCACAACAACTACCTTATACACACAAGTGTAAAGGAATAATTAAGAATATGTACATATAAATATATGGATGAGCGATGGCCGAACGGCATAGGCAAGATGCAGTAGATGGTATAGAGTACAGTATATACGTATGAGATTAGTAATGTAGGGTATGTAAACATTATATAAAGTGGCATTGTTTAAGTGACTAGTGACTATTTATTACATCCAATTATTAATTATTAAAGTGGCTAGAGTTTGAGTCTGTATGTTGGCAGCAGCCTCTCAATATTAGTGATGGCTGTTTAACAGTCTGATGGCCTTGAGGTAGAAGCTGTTATTCAGTCTCTCGGTCCCAGCTTTGATGCACCTGTACTGACCTCGCCTTCTGGATGATAGCGGGGTGAACAGGCAGTGGCTCGGGTGGTTGTTGTCCTTGATGATCTTTTTGGCCTTCTTCTGACATCGGGTGGTGGAGGTGTCCTGGAGGGCAGGTAGTTTACCCTCGGTGATGCGTTGTGCGGACCTCACTACCCTCTGGAGAGCCTTACGGTTGTGGTCGGAGCAGCTGCCGTAACAGGTGGTGATACAGCCCGACAGGATGCTCTCAATTGTGCATCTGTAGATGTTTGTGAGTGATTTTGGTGACAAGCCGAATTTCTTCAGCCTCCTGAGGTTGAAGAGGCGCTGTTGCGCCTTCTTCACCACGCTGTCTGTGTGGGTGGACCATTTCAGTTTGTCCGTGATGTGTACGCCGAGGAACTTAAAACTTTCCACCTTCTCCACTACTGTCCAGTCGATGTGGATAGGGGGGTGCTCCCTCTGCTGTTTCCTGAAGTCCACGATCATCTCCTTTGTTTTGTTGACGTTGAGTGTGAGGTTATTTTCCTGACACCGCACTCCGAGGGCCCTCACCTCCTCCCTGTAGGCCGTCTCGTCGTTGTTGGTAATCAAGTCCACTACTGTTGTGTCGTCTGCAAACTTGATGATTGAGTTGGAGGCGTGCTTGGCCACGCAGTCATGGGTGAACAGGGAGTACAGGAGAAGGCTGAGAATGCACCCTTGTGGGGCCCCAGTGTTCAGGATCAGCGGGGTGGAGATGTTGTTTCCTACACTCACCACCTGGGGGCGGCCTGTCAGAAAGTCCAGGACCCAGTTGCACAGGGCGGGGTCGAGACCCAGGGTCTCGAGCTTAATGACGCGTTTGGATGGACCTATGGTTTTAAATGCTGAACTGTAATCGATGAACAGCATTCTTACATAGGTATTCCTGTTGTCCAGATGGGTTAGGGCAGTGTGATTGCGTCGTCTGTGGACCTATTGGGGCGGTAGGCTAATGGGAGTGGGTCTAGGGTGTCTGGTAGGGTGCAGGTGATAGGATCCTTGACTAGTCTCTCAAAGCACTTCATGATGACGGAAGTGAGTGCTACGGAGCGATAGTCATTTAGCTCAGTTACCTTAGCTTTCTTGGGAACAGGAACAATGGTGGCCCTCTTGAAGCATGTGGGAACAGCAGACTGAGATAGGGATTGATTGAGTATGTCCGTAAACACACCAGCCAGCTGGTCTGCGCATGTTCTGAGGACACGGCCAGGGATGCCATCTGGGCCAGCAGCCTTGCGAGGGTTAACACATTTAAATGTTTTACTCACGTTGGCTGCAGTGAAGGAGAGCCCACAGGTCTTGGTAGCGGGCCGTGTCGGTGGCACTGTACTGCCCTCAAAGCGAGCAAAGAAGTTGTTTATTTTGTCTGGGAGCAAGACATCGGTGTCCGCGACGGGGCTGGTTTTCTTTTTGTAGTCCGTGATTGACTGTGGACCCTGCCACATTCCTCGTGTCTGAGCCGTTGAATTGCGACTCTATTTTGTCTCTATACTGACGCTTAGTTTGTTTGATTGCCTTGCGGAGGGAATAGCTACACTGCTTGTATTCGGTCATGTTTCCGGTTGCCTTGCCATGATTAAAAGCAGTGGTTCGCGCTTTCAGTTTTGCGCGAATGCTGCCATCAATCCACGGTTTCTGGTTGGGGAAGGATTTAATAGTCACCATGGGTACCACATCACTGATACACTTGCTAATAAACTCGCTCACCGAATCAGCGTATACATCAATATTATTGTCCGATGCTATCCGGAACATATCCCAGTCCACGTGATCGAAGCAATCTTGAAGCGTGGAATCCGATTGGTCGGACCAGCGTTGGACAGACCTGAGCACGGGCATTTCCTGTTTTAGTTTCTGACTATAGGCTGGGAGCAGCAAAATGTAGTCATGGTCAGATTTGCCGAAAGGAGGGCGAGGGAGGGCTTTGTATGCGTCGTGGAAATTAGAGTAGCAATGATCCAGGGTTTTGACAGTCCGGGTCGCGTGTTCGATATGCTGATACAATTTAGGTAGCCTTGTTTTCAGATTAGCCTTGTTAAAATCTCCAGCTACAATAAATGCAGCCTCGGATATGTGGTTTCCAATTTACATAGAGTCCAAAGAAGTTCTTTCAGGGCCATCGAGGTGTCTGCTTGTGGGGGGATATACACGGCTGTGATTATCTACCAAGAGAATTCTCTTCGATTATAATGCGGTCGGAATTTGATTGTAAAGAATTCTAGGTCAGGTGAACAAAAGGACTTGAGTTCCTGTATGTTTTTATGATCACACCACGACTCGTTGATCATAAGGCATACACTCCCGCCCTTCTTCTTACTAGAGAGATGTTTGATTCTGTCGGTGCGATGCGTGAAGAAAACGGGTGGCTGTACCGACTCTGATAACGTATCACGAGTGAGCCATGTTTCCGTGAAACAAAGAATGTTACAATCTCACAAAGGTGATCTGTACTGTCCAGAACAGAACCTGAACCGAAGTTGATCTATACTGTTCCAGAACAGAACCTGAAACAAAGGTGATCTAGACTGTTCCAGAACAGAACCGTTATTTTTAAAAGCATGGGATCTGGTTAATAACTTTTTTTCTCCAGTCCCACAAAAGTTGCAGAAACTTATTCCAGCATCTGCCTGCCAGCTGGAAATCTTTGCCAATGGATGTGGTGTAGGCTACCTGCCCTTTCCCCTCTGAAGTATAGGTTGCTGTAGCCCTTCCCCCTCTGAAGTATAGGTTACTGTAGCCCCTCCCCCTCTGAAGTATAGGTTGCTGTAGCCCCTCCCCCTCTGAAGTATAGGTTGCTGTAGCCCCTCCCCCTCTGAAGTATATGTTACTGTAGCCCCTCCTCTGAAGTATAGGTTGCTGTAGCCCCTCCCCCTTTGAAGTATAGGTTGCTGTAGCCCCTCCTCTGAAGTATAGGTTGCTGTAGCCCCTCCCCCTCTGAAGTATAGGTTGCTGTAGCCCTTCCCCCTCTGAAGTATAGGTTGCTGTCACCTACTGATGACGTTACAAGCGCGGTTCATAAATTAGGGAGAGATGTTTAATAAGAGAATGGATAAACTTTTTTCAACACTAGTTAAGGATACTATAGTTATCACGTTTCACACTGGATTTATTCATTACAAAAAGGTAAGAACTGTTTTTAATTCTAGTGCTGCTCTGCACACACACGCAGGTTAGCTAGCTAGCTAATGTTTGCATTGACCCAACTCGGAAGTTCAAAGTTTCTCCATAGAAGCTTCTCCTAAAAAGGAACAGAAAGGATCAATATAAACCAGTACTTTTTTTTGGTTCCAACCGGGTCAGAACTTTATTTTGGTTCGAACCAGGTCAGAACTTTATTTTGGTTCGAACCGGGTCAGAACTTTATTTTGCTGACTGGAACAGTGGAACAGAATGATAAAAAGAAACCATTGCAAAACAAAGTTGTTCCAAACCTAGGTTACTACTGATACTGAATAAATGATATTAACTAAAGAATCTATTAGTTTAACTAAAGAATCTACTAGTTTAACTAAAGAATCTACTAGTTTAACTAAAGAATCTTTTAGATCAACTAAAGAATCTACTAGTTTAACTAAAGGATCTACTAGTTTAACTAAAGAATCTACTAGATCAACTAAAGAATCTACTAAAGAATCTACTAGTTCAACTAAAGAATCTACTAGTTTAACTAAAGAATCTACTAGTTTAACTAAAGAATCTGCTAGTTTAAATAATCTACTAGTTTAACTAAAGAATCTACTAGTTTAACTAAATAATCTGCTAGTTTAACTAAAGAATTTACTAGATCAACTAAAGAATCTACTAGATCAACTAAAGAATCTACTAGATCAACTAAAGAATCTACTAGATCAACTAAAGAATCTACTAGTTTAACTAAAGAATCTACTAGATCAACTAAAGAATCTACTAGTTTAACTAAAGAATCTACTAGTTTAACTAAAGAATCTACTAGTTTAACTAAATAATCTACTAGTTTAACTAAATAATCTGCTAGTTTAACTAAAGAATCTACTAGATCAACTAAAGAATCTACTAGATCAACTAAAGAATCTACTAGTTTAACTAAAGAATCTACTAGATCAACTAAAGAATCTACTAGATCAACTAAAGAATCTACTAGTTTAACTAAAGAATCTACTAGTTTAACTAAAGAATCTACTAGATCAACTAAATAATCTACTAGATCAACTAAAGAATCTACTAGATCAACTAAAGAATCTACTAGATCAACTAAAGAATCTACTAGATCAACTAAAGAATCTACTAGATCACCTAAAGAATCTACTAGTTTAACTAAAGAATCTACTAGTTTAACTAAAGAATCTACTAGATCAACTAAAGAATCTACTAGTTTAACTAAAGAATCTGCTAGTTTAACTAAAGAATCTGCTAGTTTAACTAAAGAATCTACTAGTTTAACTAAAGAATCTACTAGATCAACTAAAGAATCTGCTAGTTTAACTAAAGAATCTGCTAGTTTAACTAAATAATCTGCTAGTTTAACTAAAGAATCTACTAGTTTAACTAAAGAATCTACTAGATCACCTAAAGAATCTACTAGTTTAACTAAAGAATCTGCTAGTTTAACTAAAGAATCTACTAGTTTAACTAAAGAATCTACTAGTTTAACTAAAGAATCTACTAGTTTAACTAAAGAATCTACTAGTTTAACTAAATAATCTACTAGTTTAACTAAAGAATCTACTATTTTTCACTGAAATACATCAAGCAAACTCCTGTGTGGCCTTGAATCCATCCATTGCACTTCTCGATATGTGAAACAGAACCATTCAGTTCGGACCCAAGCTAGTGGACTCCTAGCCTTATAGTACCATTTTGATCTCGTAATGTAAGCTCAGATCAGGATCAAGACGCAAGCTAACAGATTCCACCAGTACCCATCAACCAACAGTCAATGGAGTCAATGGGGAGACAAACCTCTTAAATATTAAGTCCCCCTATTTAGGGGACTTTGAGCAGTTCTGGACCGGTTCTGACCTACATTTTATGTGTACAGAGCACTACATCAACTCCCATACACTCCGTGAAAGATGCAGTATGTACTGAGATACAGTAATATACATATGAGACGAGTAATACAAAAAATGTAAACATTATTAAAGTGACAAGTGTTCCGTTGTTAAAGTGGCCAATGATTTCAAGTCTATGTGTACAGGGCAGCAGCGGCTAATGCATTTGAATGGTGTCTCACAGGACGCTGGGCAGGAAATTCTCTGTCATCAGTTATATGAAATGGTGCCAATTTTGTACTGTCACTAAGTATGTTCATATTTATTTTACAGGTATAAGAAAGGTAAATTATTATAATAAGTTGTTTATAATTTGATTGTTACCATATTAAGAAAGCATTATAAATAATTTCAAGCCCTATTCCCCTTACTTTTGTTATATGAGGAAAAAATATTTTTCATATCATATTTGTCCTCAAAAGTGAAAAAAAAAAAAAACACACAATATAACCTGTTTGCATTAAAGTCAGCAGGCATTTGACTGGAATCTCTGCGTCGCTCAGGCATAACTTTCTCGGTCGTCAGTGACATGCAGCGGTGCCAAATGTGTACTGTCACTAAATATGATCATATCTGTTTACAGTTATAAGGAAGGAAAAATCTTATAGTTAGGCGTTGTATAAATTTGACTATTACTACATTTAAAAGGTGCAATATCCAGGAATCACTCTGCTATTTCCTGGTTGCAAAAATTATAATAGTTTGCCTAATTTCAGTTTATGTGGCAAAACAATCAATGCATAGTGTAGAGAATGATTGTACCATCTAAACCTCTGTGAAATACAGTATATTGTCAATTGCCTAAAATATTGTATTTATTTTTCAGCTGTTTGAAGCTGGTGTACAAAACCAAACGTAAAAGATTCAAAAACTAAACTTATGGGGAAGCATAGAAATAGAGCACATAACAGATCTACCGCTTATTAGACTTGCTTTCAATGAGAATGACAGATCTATAACTCACATTTCTACGTGACTTTGGTCGGGTCGTCCAAAAAGTGACGATTTGCAGCTTTAAACAATTATTTCAAATAATTTCCTCATTTTGTTGAATAGAAACAACATCATATGTTATATTTCATATGTTCATCATATTTGTACTACTATGTACTACTATGTACAAATATGAGGGACGGTGGCAGTGTAGCCTAGTGGTTAGAGCGTTGGACTAGTAACCGAAAAGCTGCAAGTTCAAATCCCCGAGCCGACAAGGTACAAATCTGTTGTTCTGCAACCTGAACGAGGCAGTTTAACCCACTGTTCCTAGGCCATCATTGAAAATAAGAATTTGTTCTTAACTGACTTGCCTAGTAAAATAAAGGTAAATAAAAATACACTTCAGCAATTTAACTATTTCTACCAGAATCTCCAGAAAAATAACTACTTTCGGGTATGTCTATTTAGGGGGAAATCTATATTGTAGTTTATATTTACACTTGAACAAATTCAACAGAATGTCATGGTGAAACAGTGAGGAAGAGTATGTGTGAGAGAACTGGTAGAAGATAGCAGGTCACAGGGAAAGGTTCAATCAGGAGAGAGAGAGAGAGAGAGAGAGAGAGAGAGAGAGAGAGAGAGAGAGAGAGAGAGAGAGAGAGAGAGAGAGAGAGAGAGAGAGAGAGAGAGAGAGAGAGAGAGAGAGAGAGAGAGAGTTAAAAGCAGCATGAGGTTGACCTCTCTCAAAACAGAACAGACCAGCGGTATGTAGCAGTCAGAAAGACACACCTTGGCTATGTCCTACAAGGCACCCTATCCCCTATGGGCCCTGGTCAAAAGTAGTGCACTACATTGGGAAATGGGTGCCATTTGGGATGCATCCCTTCTCTGTACCTAGAGGGTGTAGCCACTAGCCGACCAACAGGAGAGAGATAAGCTCAGTGAAGTACTGAAAAGACAAACACAATGTTCTCTAAATCTAAGTCTATTCTTTGGTGAGACAACATGAATGGATAGTAATAAAAGTGACATATCTTTCCCAACTGAACTTTTCTGAAACCTCTGTTGACATTACCTCAATTACCTCGACTAACCGGTGCCCCCGCCCTGACCCTGTACCGGTACCCCCTGTATATAGCCTCCACATTGACTCTGTACCGGTACCCCCTGTATATAGCCTCCACATTGACTCTGTGCGGTACCCCCTGTATATAGCCTCCACATTGACTCTGTACAGGTACCCCCTGTATATAGCCTCCACATTGACTCTGTACTGGTATCCCCTGTATATAGCCTCCACATTGACTCTGTACCGGTACCCCCTGTATATAGTCTCCACATTGACTCTGTACTGTAACACCCTGTATATAGCCTCCACATTGACTCTGTACCGTAACACCCTGTATATAGCCTCCACATTGACTCTGTACCGTAACACCCTGTATATAGCCTCCACATTGACTCTGTACCGTAACACCCTGTATATAGCCTCCACATTGACTCTGTACCGGTACCCCCTGTATATAGCCTCCACATTGACTCTGTACCGGTACCCCCTGTATATAGCCTCCACATTGACTCTGTACCGTAACACCCTGTATATAGCCTCCACATTGACTCGTTACCGTAACACCCTGTATATAGCCTCCACATTGACTCTGTACCGTAACACCCTGTATATAGCCTCCAGTCTCCTTTTCACCTATACAGGTTGAAATAAAAGCACAACTCAATAGGCGGTCCAGGTATGTCATGACAACAGCAGTGGGACTTTTCCTCTTTAGGTGTCTATTGTTCCTCAGCCAAGGAGGGAGGCCGATGACATCACGGGGTCCACATCACGGGGTCCCATCCGACTAACTCTTTGGCCGATGACATCACGGGGTCCCCATCAAGGGGTCCCATCCGACTAACTCTTCCCCAGGGTTCCCAAACTGTCAACCCGCGGGTACTTTAATTTAGCCCCCCAAGTGTTCTGACCAAAAATAAATAAATAAATAAATAAATAATAATAATAATAATAAAACCTTTCATTGTTGTACATAAAATACAGTATGTATTTATAATCACAGCTCCAAATGATTTTAAATTTAAGAATTCTGTTGCCAAGTAGGCCTATTTCCACGCATCATAAAGAGACGTGATCGTAAAACAAGGTTTGAAATGATGATGTTTTAGTCAAACATTCTATTCGTTTGGGCTTTCGTGCGGTTAATTTGCTGTCTACCAAATGATTAGTAATTATGTTCCGCGGGTCCAGTT
Source organism: Brachymystax lenok tsinlingensis (assembly GCA_030435695.1). Lineage (NCBI taxonomy): Eukaryota > Metazoa > Chordata > Actinopteri > Salmoniformes > Salmonidae > Brachymystax > Brachymystax lenok. Next base: position 3,632,099 of record CM059793.1, read on the forward strand.
GACGATCCCTGTAAGGTAGCCAAATGCTTGATTTGCTCAGAGAGGCCTAGGTTTTGCACTAATTTGGCATTGCGTGAAATATTTTATTGTTGTTGTTGTGATGAACTAACATTCCTTCCTTATCATTTTTTATTAAAACTAGTTGTCATCACATAGAGTGTGCAGTGGTGCTTAGGCGTTCTGACAGTTTGACCGTTAAACCTGTTTCTACATAAACATTGTGGGGTTTCTAAAACACACACACACACACACACACACACACACACACACAAAACTCCCTTTTCCTATAAAGATTGATGTATTTTTCTCCGATTGTTTATGAAAAGTAGTGAAACGGGGAGACACTATCTGAAATAGTCTGATAAGAACACAGATGAGCGTTTTACACTACGCACCATTAATAAGCCAGTTGTATGGATCATAGCCCCCCCCCCATCACTGTTCATGAGGAGGTAGTTACACGATGTAGCAGATGGTGTGTCAGTGTTTGTTTCATCTGTCATTTTTGTGGCTTTCAATTAAGCGTGCGTAAGACACTCGGAGGTGGAAGGGGTCCCAGCACATGAGCAGTAATCAGACCTGTTTAACTCTTCATCCACTACGCTTCGTCGTACAGACATGAAACCACACACTACACACACACACACACACATTCCTGCTGTAAGCACCTGGGGTTTGAGATGGACCACCTGGTCTGGGTGTGTGTGTGTGTGTGTGTGTGTGGTGATATAACATGTACCATAGGGTTCAGGATTTGCAATAACGGCCAATCCACAGAACTAATCTGTATCTAAAAGGGACCTACCGCAGTCCGACCCTGTTCCCTGTGAGAACCATGAAAGAAAAAAGCACTCAGGCTCACAATGGATTTGGAGTTCCTGTGTCGGACAGAGTGTGTCAATCCTTCTCCCTACCAACTCCTCTCTGTATCATATCTCAGACACAAGCATCGATCCTTCTCCCTACCAACTCCTCTCTGTATCATATCTCAGACACAAGCATCGATCCTTCTCCCTACCAACTCCTCTCTGTATCATATCTCAGACACAAGCATCTGAGGCCCAGTCACATAGTTACAACACGTACACAATGACAAGTTGTACTGTAAGCTGCCGATGCTGGCTCTAGAGAACAACTCTGATGATAAATTATAATTTGATAGAAATATATTTGTGGTTTTGTAATAGCCTCAGACATTCAACTTATTTATGCAGGGAAATTACAATCAAAAAAACATTGCTCCACTTTTATTAAGGGGCCCAATGTATGCCATGAAAAACCCATCACACCACCAGCTTGCAATGTTGACACGTGGCATGATGGACTGGTTTTCTCCATACCCTAAGTCCTCGGGAAAAAAAAAAAAAAAAAGCATGAAACTGGGATTCATCTCGACCAGGCAATGTTTTTACAATTCTCCATTGTCCAAGGAATTTTCAATCCTTAGCCCACTGCTGAAAGAAGGAGAACTCTAAGGTCGTCGGTTACCACACCCAATTTGTGTCAAGGTACGACGACTCGTGCATTATTTTATGGGTCTTTGAGCACCAGTGTTGTACAGGACTGTCAACTGTAGCCCGTCTGTTGCTCTGCACAATTAGTCAGCCTCCTTCGTCCTCTTTCATCAATGACCCGTTTTCCACCACTTGGCCTGCTGCTGTTGGCTGGATGTCGTTTGGGTGGTGGACCATTCTTGATACACACGGGAAACTGTTGAGCGTTAAAAGCCCTGCAGCGTTGAAGTTCTTGACATATAAACCGGTGCACCTGGCACTTACTACCATACCCTGTTGAAAGGCAATTAAATATTTTGCCTTGCCCAGTCACCCTCTGAATGATACACAATCCATGTCCCAAGGCTTAAAAATCCTTCTTTAACCTGTCTCCTCCCCCTTCATCTACACTGATTGAAGTGGCTTTAACAGGTGAGATCAATAAGGCGATCATAGCCTTCACCTGGATTCACCTGGTCAGTCTGTCATGGAAAGAGGCGTTCCTAATGTTTTGTACAGTCAGTGTATTTGTTAATATTGCAGACTCAAAATGAGTCATGGAGCCATTTCTTGTTCTCTCTTTCTATGAAATTAGTCTTACTACAGTCCTCTGCAGTTTTGGCAATACTTCGTATCAGTATGACTAACTGAGTTTTTGCAAGTTACCCTGGCAATACAAAAGGAGAACCCTCAATTCATTTGTTTTTTTTCTTCAGTGACTAGCTACATAGGAAACTCTAATGAACTCAGACGTTCAGTGTCTGGCTCAGAAAAACAACATTTAAGTTTTTTTTTGAATCTATAATGGGCTTAAAGTGTACCAAAAAGACATTTCACCTGTTACGCATTCCATGTTTGATATATTATCATCAGATGGAAGGGACGGAATGTTCAACAAGTTATAGAGCCAATAGCCTAGTCCATAATATTTGGATATTCATGTTATTATGCACCAAAAATGGGGTAGTAAAATCATAGATCACCTCTTGTGACAGCCTACGACCCAAATGGCACCCTATTCCCTATATAGTACACTACTTTTGACTAGGGCTCGGGTCAAACGAAGTGCACTACATTATGTAGGGAATAGGGCACCATTTGGGACGTGAACCCTAGTCAAAAGTAGTGCGTTACATTACTATATATATGTATATATTTTTTTTACCTTTATTTAACTAGGCAAGTAAGTTAAGAACAAATTCTTATTTTACAAATGACGGCCTATTACGCAAGGAATTGGATGCCATTTGTGACAGAGCCACAATGTCAAGTCAGAGCAGACGTTGGGGCATCAGTCATTAACACCATTTAGTGGTCACAGATAGCAACACACGTTGTAGATCATAGATACCCACAAACATAGTTTGACAAAACACAAGAGCCCTCACATACACACCTTCCAGGCTGCGATGGGTAATTAACCATATTTATGTCGAATAGACCAGAGAGAGAGAGAGAGAGAAGACATTCCAGGAATAGTTGTTGCCAGGTACTGAAGCAATATTTTTCCCCAGGCAGCATGAATTCTGAACAATCCACCCACTGGGCACAGACGTCAATTCAGCGTCTATTCCAAGTTGGTTCAACGTCATTTCATTGACGTGGAAACAACGTTGGTTCAGCCAATGGGCAGGTGTAACACTAGCCAACATAAATCTAAATTATATCATTAGTATTTTACTAATCTATTTATGACCTGCTTTTTTTAACATAGAAATTATAGGTGTTTGATGCATTTTCTTGCTTGATCATGTGACCTATACAATTGTCCTTAAAACCTCTTAAGGATCCGCCCTTTCTTTAAATGTTTTGCCTAAAATGACATACTCAAATCTAACTGCCTGTAGCTCAGGCCCTGAAGCAAGGTTAAGCATATTCTTGGTACAATTTGAAAGGAAACAATTTGAAGTTTGTGGAAATGTGAAATGAATGTAGGAGAATATAACACATTAGATCTGGTAAAAGATAATACAAAGAAGAAAAAAAACATTTTTTTTTACCATCTTTGAAACGCAAGAGAAAGGCCAGGTAGCCTAGTGGTTAGAGCGTTGGACTTGTAACCGAGGGTTGCAAGTTCGAATCCCTGAGCTGACAAGGAAAAAAAAATCTGTCGTTCTGCCCCTGAACAAGGCAGTTAACCCACTGTTCCTGGGCGCCAAGACGTGGAAGTCGATTAAGGCAGCCCCCCGTACCTCTCTGATTCAGAGGGGTTGGGTTAAATGCGGAAGACACATTTCGGTTGAAGGTATTTGGTTGTACAACTGACTAATAATGGTGACTTTGACTTATTATTCCAGCCCAGGTGAAATTTAGATTTTGGCCACTAGATGGCAGCAGTGGGTGTGCAAAGTTTTAGACTGATCCAACGAACCATTGCATTTCTGTTCAATTTTTTTTTTTTATCAAGACTGCCCAAATGTGCCTAATTGGTTTATTAATAACTTTAAGTTCAAAACTGTGCACTCCTCAAACATGCATGGCATTCTTGGCATTCTTTCACTGTAATAGCTACTGTAAATTGTACAGTGCAGTTAGATTAACAAGAATTTAAGCTTTCTGCCATTATCAGATATGTCTGTGTCCTGGGAAATGTTCTTGTTACTTAAAACCTCATGCTAATCGCATTAGCCTACGTTAGCTCAACCGTCCCGTGGGTGGGACACCTGTAGAGATCCTTAAGAGGTTTAATATAAGGAATGTGAAATTATTTGTACTTTTACTTTTGATACTTATGCAGAGGTGGAAAAAGTACACCATTGTCATACTTGAGTAAAAGTAAACATACCTTAATATAAAATGGCTCAAGTAAAAGTAACCCAGTAAAAACTACTTGAGTAAAAGTCTAAAAGTATCAGATTTAAATGTACTTAAGTACAGTGGGGGAAAAACTACTAAATTGTCATACTTGAGTAAAAGTAAATGCTATACATCAAATTCCTTATATTTATCACACCAGACGGCACCATTTCCTTTTTTATCCAAAAGATTGACAGCCAGGGGCACACTGAAACACTCAGACATAATTTACAAAAGGAAGCATTTCTGTTTAGTGAGTCCCTCAGATCAGAGGCAGTAGGGATGACCAGGGACGTTCTCTTGATAAGTGTGTGAATTGGAGCATTTTCCTGTCCTGCTAAGAATTCAAATTGTAACTAGTACTTTTGGGAGTCAGGGAAAATGTATGGATACATTTTCTTTAGGAAGTAAACATAGTCAAAAAATGTAAATAGTAAAGTACAGATACCCCAAAAAACTACTTAAGTAGTACTTTAAAATATTTTGAAATAAGTACTTTACACCACTGTACTTATGTATATTTAAAACCAAATACTTTTAGACTTTTACTCATGTAGTATTTTACTGGGTGACTTTCACTTTTACTTGAGTCATTTTCTATTAAGGTATCTTTACTTTTACTCAAGTATGACAATTGGGTACTTTTTCCACTACTGTGGCTTGAGGCCAAAATGTATGTAAAAAAATAAAAAAAATAAAAAATAAAAAAATAAATAAAAAAATAAAATGTTTGACTCAAGCCATCATCAGTGTAAATGGTCGACACACAAACCTATCACATGATCAAGCAAGAAAATACATCAACTTACCATTATAAACCGGGTGGTTTGAGCCCTGAACGCTGATTGGCTGAAAGCCGTGGTATATCAGACCGTATACCATGGGTATGATTACAAATTACCATTTACTGTTCTAATTACTTCATAATAGCGATAAGGCACCTCTGGGATTTGTGGAATATGACCAATATACCACGGCTATGGGCTGTATACAGGCACTGCGCGTTGCATCGTGCTTAAGAACAGCCATTAGCCATAGTACCTTGGCCATATCCCACAAATCCCAGAGGTGCCTTATTGCTTAACTATATAATTTCTTTGGCAAAAAGAAAAAAACTAGGGAAGTTAATTCTCAATAATTCCTGGCTCAATATTGGCACACGAATGTGACAGCACGGACCAAAGGTTGATATTAAAAGATTTAAAAAAAAATTGCTATTAAAAGATTTTAAAAAGTTGCCATTAAAAGATTTTAAAAAGTAGCCATTAAAAGATTTTTTAGAAGGTTGCCATTACAATTCAAATCAGAGGTGTGCGCTGGGGAAAATCTCTTAAATACTTTTTTTGGGGGATATGTTTGTTTCTCTCAAAATCCACAACAACCTAAAATTAACATCCTAATCATACTACAGGGACATTCATGAATATCACTAATAAATGAATGAATAATAAAAACATACCTTAACATTGCTGAACACCGATCTTTGTTTTTTCATATCCTTGACATAAATCTCCATTTGCTGTGAAGAGTAAAGGTATCCAGAGAAGAGACAGAGGCCAGTCTAGTAGAACTCAGCTGTTGAGAGTGGGGGGTGGGAAATGACTGAGTGAGTCTCTCCGTGTTGGAGTCAGAGGGGTAATACCTCTCTCTTTGTCCCACAGTGTTCAACTCTGGTGAGTCTCAATGAGATTATTTTTTTATGGCTCATCGTGATGTAATGAGGCCGGTTCAACCCACAACTCCACGCACCACAATGTTTTCAAGGCAATGATGAAAGACCGTATTTGGCACACATGACCTGTTTTTACGCACGCTGCGCAGTGATTGTTTTTACTCAACGGTAAGAAACGAATTATGTAATTGTTTAAACAAACATTCAAACAAACAAGTATAGGTCTACACAAATATGTAGTCAATGTTTGGATTGCATTACTGTATCTAAATTACTTTCAATAAAAGTATTGTTCAGTTTAAACGTTTTAAATGGACCATCCAACAAAAAGTTCCTTTAAACAGTTCAGTATTTCAAAAGTTTGACAAGTTTATTATTATTTATTTTTTTATAGCTATAATTAAACATAACTTTATGGATATGATGCAAAAGGTGAAAAGTCTCGGTCTAGGCTGACAGACAGACATAACCAGTCTGTTACATGTTGACCTCGAGTCATCAGTGAGAATGACGAATTAGGAAAGTTATTGGTCAACCATACTGACCCCCGACCCCCACCCCCACACACACTTCCCTCCCTTGACAAACATCCAACAGGTGGCTCCAATGCTAATCGGTGTTCTTCTGATAAATCACACACAAGAACCTTACAAATCACTGTTTGAAAACAAAACGTTCATTATCCCCAGCAAAGCCAGTTAAAGGCTTTAGCAGCAACACACAGTCGGAGCCCGTTTGCAACACGGTGAAGCCAGGAAGAAAAGGGCGGGCACGCAGACTGCAACAAATAAAAACAACAACGTGAAAGGTTTCTAGTTTGTCGATGTACTTCTGGCAGGTTGGAAACTATTCACATCAAATGACGCGGTACTTTTGACCTTGATTGAGCTTCTTGTTACTGCTGTTATACACCGAGTGGACAAAACATTAGGAACACCTGTTCTTTCTATGACATAAGTTGACCAGGTGAATCCAGGTGAAAGCTATGATCCCTTATTGATGTCACCATGTTAAATACACTTCAATCAGTGTAGATGAAGGGGAGGAGACGGGGTTAAAGAAGGATTTTTAGGCCTTGAGACATGGATTGTGTATGTGTGCCGTTCAGAGGGTGAACGGGCAAGACAAATGATTTAAGTGTCTTTGAACAGGGTAGTAGGTGGCGAGGTCACCGGTTTGTGTCAAGAACTGCACCGCTGAATAGGTTTTTCACGCTCAACAGTTTCCTGTGTGCATCAAGAATGGTCCACCACCATAAAGGACATCCAGACAACTGGACACAACTGTAGGAAGGATTGGAGTCCAACATGGGCCAGCATCCCTGTGGGACGCTTTCAATATTAGGAAGGTGTCATAGCTTCAATTTTCCAAAGGCTTATGAATCCTTCTTTAACCTTTAACCTTATGAAACCACAATCTACACTGATTGAAGTGGATTTAACAGGTGACATCAATAAGGGATCATAGCTTTCACCCGGTCATACGACACGCTGGTCTGCTGCCGTACATACGACAAGCTGGTCTGCTGTCGTACATAGGAGCAGACCAGCGTGTCGTATGTACGGCAGCAGACCAGCGTGTCGTATGTACGGCAGCAGACCAGCGTGTCGTATGTACGGCAGCACATTATCATTTGAAACTATCCCTAAAGATATTTTGTCCTTAAAGACTTACGCCAGCTATTTTAGCACTTTTTTCCTGCTGGAAAATGTATTTCCCACGTATAAATAAAGTAACGCACACACAAGGGTAAAAAAACTATGTTGAGCAAAATAGTGAAACAACTGCACATTTAAAGCTGTTGGTCTGATGGTGCCTTCTGTCGTTGGTCTATCCCCCTTGCTTGAGGAACAAAAGAGGAAAGATGGGTCTTTGGTCTTTCGTATAGCAGGGGAACATTGTTGTTGTCAATCCATACTGGGAATGCGTTCCAAATGGCACCCTATTTCCCTATGTAGTGCACTACTTTTGACCAGGGCCCGTAGGGAATAGGGTGCAATTTCAGACCCACAAAGATTAGTAAACCATAGCGCCATAAGGGATCTCTGGTTGGAATTCTGACATGCTAACATGTTCATCTTCTGATGAGATTCTTGGTTATTGTAACTGTTCAGTACGCAACACTTTACTTATAGCCTGCAGGTATTGTGTTTAATAATGTTTTTGAAACATTTGAGCCTTTATAAATTGTATGTTATGCCTCTAAACTCCAGTAATGCTTAATGAACATTCAATTCTCTGGCAACAGCTCTGTTGGACATTCCTGCAGTCAGCATGCCAATTGCGCGCGCTCCCTCAAAACTTGAGACGTCTGTGGCATTGTGTTGTTTGATAAAACTGCACATTTTAAAGTGGCCTTTTATTGTCCCAGGCACAAGGTGCACCTGTGTAATGATCATGCTGTTTAAATCAGCTTCTTGATATGCCACACCTGTCAAGTGGATAAATTATCTTGGTAAAGGAGAAATTCTCATTAACAGCGATGTAAACGTGGCTCAGTTGGTAGAGGATGGCACTTCAACACAAGGTTCAATTCCCACGAGGGACTAGTACAAATCAAAATGTATGTACTCACTAGATGTATGTACTCACGTCTTGCTAAATGACTAAAAATGTATCTGTAAACAAATTTGTGCACAACATGAGAGAAATAAGCTTTTTTTTTTTGCATATGGAAAATCTCTGGGATCTTTTATTTCAGCTCATGAAACATGGGACCAACACTTTACATGTTGCGTTTATATTTTGGTTAAGTATACTTAATTTTTTCCTGATTAGAAATAACAGCATTCTCCATGCACTGTAATTTACAACTTGGTAAGAGCTATTGATAAGAGCTGTTGATAAGAGCTGTTGATAAGAGCTATTGATAAGAGTTATTGATAAGAGCTATTGATAAGAGCTACTGATAAGAGCTACTGATAAGAGCTACTGATAAGAGCTACTGATAAGAGCTATTGATAAGAGCTATTGATAAGAGCTATTGATAAGAGCTATTGATAAGAGCTATTGATAAGAGCTACTGATAAGAGCTATTGATAAGAGCTATTGATAAGAGCTACTGATAAGAGCTATTGATAAGAGCTACTGATAAGAGCTACTGATAAGAGCTATTGATAAGAGCTATTGATAAGAGCTATTGATAAGAGCTATTGATAAGAGCCTGTTGATAAGAGCTATTGATAAGAGCTAGGTAAAGGAGTTATCCATTTGGAGAAGGGAATTGTAGATATAAATGACACTTGGTTTAGATCTACGTTATCTTGTAACCTCTGGAGACAAATGTGAAACCAGTCTTATATCAGCAAACTAAAGCGTATCAACAGATCACCTTTTCCACAGTAAAGACTAATGAAACGCTGTGCCATTACAACTTGGGATGAAATGTGGAGACCCAAGCTATAAACCTCTGCAGCCATGCGCAAAATGACAGTACAGCGCTTGGCAAGCAAGTGGGAGGTTTTTTTTTTTCAGCGGTTGAATAAAATCTATTCTACAAAAGGGAACCAGGCCTGCAAAGCCCATTACACACCTCCATAAGGTAAGTCTGAATACCAACTACTGAGAAGTGCGTAGGAAAGGCGTAGATGTCCTGAGTCTGAATCGGGCCCTTAGTGAACTACTTTGTACCAGAGCCCTATGAGCCCAGAGTAGTGCACTATAAAAGGGAATAGGGTGTCATTTAAGATGAACCAGTCTTTGAACCAGCCTTGTTCAGGGGCGGCAGGTAGCCTAGTGGTCGTTCTGCCCCTGAACAAGGCAGTTAACCCACTGTTCCCCGGGCGCCGAAGACGTGGATGTCGATTAAGGCAGCCCCCCGCACCTCTCTGATTCAGAGGGGTTGGGTTAAATGCGGAAGACACATTTCGGTTGAAGGCATTTGGTTGTACAACTGACTAATAATGGGGACTTTGACTTTGAAATAAAATGAGTCAAACTACATATCAAAACAGACCACATGAATAAGAAAATGAAAAGCCTGTTTATTTTCAAGGGTCCCGTTTAATTTGTATGAATTCAGTTGACAGAATGAACACCCTTTAATTCAACATGCAGTGATCTCGAAGACAAATCAGACAGATTTTAGATGTGAAAATAAGATGAGGCCATGATAGGCCAGGTTCAATTGGTATGGTATGATATTGCTCTGGTCAAGGGCATGCTGAAGGCTCAGCATGAACAAGCAGCACGTCACGCCTTGGACCAGAGCTTGGGCCATAATGTTATTCTGATTTTCACAGTGATTATTAGTGTTCTAGTATAAATGTATATTTTCTCATTCTCAAAACAGCGTGTGTTTGGCAACTGGGTTTTGTTCTGACAGAACCGTCGAAAGTCAAAAACAAAGAATAATAATAATAACCATGATGACAACCTTGTTAAGATATTCGTTCCCCAGATATTTGTGAGACTGGAATTGATAGTTGCGATAGTGAACATCCAAAAAGGAGGACGATGGTGGAAGACACGATGGTGGAAGACACAACACAACCCATCAGCATACATCCATTGAGGGTATGTAAGTGTACCGTCACAGGCCTGTAGTAGGCATCCAGGCTGGTCCACACTACGGACTTGAACAGACGCTGAGGAGATCATGGGATGGGACCACAATATCGTCAGCAAGGCTAGCCGCTGAAAGGGGAAACTAGCGTGTGCAGCAGAACGTTCAGTGGAGATCAGGACAGATGAGACAAGAGACAAACAGCACAAGTCATTATCCACAAAGACGTCCAGCAGATTAGATCTGCTTAGGCCTTGGAGACTGACCGTTCGACCCCCCCCCGAGAAGGCTTCCGTACCTACCATGAGTTTACCACACCATGACGGAGAGAAACAGCATCTCTATAGTACACAGACAAAGCTCTATCCGAGTCCCAAAATGGCACCCTATACCCTATACAGTGCACTACTTTAGACCAGAGGTCTGCGTGGGGCCAATGTAGGGACTTAGGGTGCAATTTGAGAGAAGCAGACCCTCTGTCCACTTTGGTACCCTATCACTGCACTGTACATTAAAGCTTAATCTGGTGTGTTGTCATCCTCTCACTGAAAACAGATCTACAACCACAAATGTACATCTCTAATTCTCTCTAAGATACAAAAAAACAACTGTAGAAAACAACATATTAGCATGGTGAGTCTAAGCACTGGTCCTCAAAGTCGTTAGGAAAATGGAGGAGACCACTTGTTGGCACATTTTTACCAAAAGAGTGATGTGTGCAGTGACGTCCTTGTGGGTCTTCTTTCATAGTGAGTGTACAAGTCTATTCTGGAAGCTTGTGATGCATGCTGGGAAATATGACGACCTCAGAAAGAGAATCCTTGGCACTTGGCTGGGAGAACAGCTTGAAGCCTCCACAAATCCCAGAAATACCAATTATTTCACTTCGACTACACAACGGAAACGTGATTCAACTACATACAAAAAGAATCTATTACTTTACAAAACAATGTCATGATGGTGAAAGTCTGTTCTTTCTTTTTAAATAAGGCACAAGGTTTTGTAAACGTATTCCTCGTGGTGATTAGTGCTGTTCAGTAACTCCTGGGCCTGCAGGTCCTTTTTGGGCCTGGTCCGTACACAAGCCTGGGGGTGGATTTTACACGTATGCCCCCAACGCTGCATGGAACTCAGTCAGACACTGGACTAGCTGCTGGAACTTAGGCCTCTCCTCTGGATCAAGGGCCCAGCAACACGCCATCACTGCAAACCTACAGAGAGAACGAGAGAGAGAAGCAGAAAAATAGCAAGGTCAGCAAGTGCACCTCACACAAGCCATTTAGACTCATTGCACAGTGTGTGTTGAATCAAACCCCAGAAGGACTTCAAAATGTGATCTAAAAGGCACAACAACAACAAAAAATTACAAAACTGCTGATCAAATTCCAAATATTTGGGAATTTAAGGCTCCCAGTCCCAAGGACACTCACTACCATGGGTCGTCAGAGAAACCATGAATAAGAAAACATAACACACCATACCATCATTGGTACAGTACCAACATAATACACCATACTATCATTGGTGCAGTACCACGGGTCATCATACTATCATACCTGCATCCCTCAGGATCTATTTTTCCTCTCCTAACCATTCTATTGCGGTGGAAAGATCCAATTCAACACTGTTTCTGAAGGAGTACATGTTCGGCTCCCTCAATAACAGTCTGAACAACATCTCCTCTGCTGGTGGCCGCTCATCCAACTGTAAATCATATAGTGTTGGAGTGGGGACAATATCGGCAAACAGCCACCGGTGGTATCCCAAATGCCACACTATTCCCTAACTAGTGCGCTGGTCAAATGTAGCGCACTATAGGGAATAGGATGTCATTTGGATCGCAGACTCAGAGCCCTGACACTTGAGGTTCCTGCTATGGGTTCCAAATGGCCCCCTATGCACTATAGTGCATTATGTTTGACACTACGTAGTGCACTTCATAGGATATAGGGTGGCATTTGTGAGGACTCCACAGAAGCAGCTCCCTAACAGACGCAGGACTCCGTAATGAATGATGTTGATAGATGGCTGAATGGCTGCTGCTGGACTGTTACAGCTCTAGCATAATCCATGCAAACAGAGACTCCTTGACCGGGGCTGTGTGTGTTAGAGTTAAGGGGTGTTTGTGTCTGTCTGGAGGGTCCTACAGTCAACCCGTCAGGCCCTCTGGAGGATCCTTCAGTCAACCCCTCGGGCCCTCTGGAGGGTCCCACAGTCAACCCCTCGGGCCCTCTGGAGGGTCCCACAGTCAACCCGTCGGGCCCTCTGGAGGGTCCCACAGTCAACCCGTCGGGCCCTCTGGAGGGTCCCACAGTCAACCCGTCGGGCCCTCTGGAGGGTCCCACAGTCAACCCGTCGGGCCCTCTGGAGGGTCCCACAGTCAACCCGTCGGGCCCTCTGGAGGGTCCCACAGTCAACCCGTTGGGCCCTCTGGAGGGTCCCACAGTCAACCGTGATGAAGTGATGAAACTTAATCAATTAAAAAACAGCTTAACAGCCCTAATCAGATTGTACATGAGATCCAGGTGTGTGTGTTTCAGTTAAATCGGAACAGTTGATTGGTCCCAGCTTTTGTACTTACAGTTCATCGGGACAATTGATTGGCTGTGCTATTCTGTATCCATCCTTCAGATAGGCTGCCATCTCAAAGGGGTCGATGTCGACGTAGGGTGTCTGTCCCAAGGTCATCAACTCCCACAGGGTCACACCAAATGCCCACTGAGGAACAGGGACAAGGTCAGAGGTTATAGGTCAGACCACAGCGCAGGACAGACTATAGAAATAAAATTACTAGAATGTTTGTCTGAGGGGCTTTTCTCGGGTCTAGTAACTATATTAATTTGGGATGGATAGCCAGCCGTATGACCAACAGGATAACACATACAGTAAGTCACATGTATTTTGTGTACAATCTCTACTGACCATTGTTTCTGTTCAACATTAGCTACACACGTAGGCTGCCGAACACAAACTAGGACTCGAGAGGATCTGCAATACATATGATTTTATCAGGTGATTCATTAGGATCAAGGTCTCTCAGCGTGAGCTCAGTGTCAGGGAAAAACGATGTGCTGTCCAGCCTGCACAGCACCAATGGTTGAACAAAGCATTCCATTGACACAAGGCAAGGAAATATAGCGGGAAAATGTATACCAACTATAGAAAACACTGTTCTTAAAAGTTTTTTTTTGTTGATAAAGGGCTGTCTTCCTGGATCCTGCAGTGCTTGAGAACAGGAAGACACCCAGAACCATGGTAGCTACTGGCTACAACTCCCAACATACTGAATCAATCTCACTGTAACTTTGAATCCATTTCCTATTTCCAAACAACAGAACATGAGAAGACTAGTCCAGTAGAGTATAAATATGAACATCAATCACATAAACATAATTATGGTTTTGGAACCAAGTCACCGATTCATTCATCAGTCATCTTCAGAAGATTGGCCAGTGTTCTACAAAGAACAATATAACAAATGGGAGTTGAACCAGAAGCTCATCGGAGCGGTATACAGACTTGAGACACGCGCTGTGAAAAATCTCCCTTTGACATCAATGAAGTATTTAGGAGAAAGTCTTGAGTTGTGTCCTTTTATCTTCACTGTGTGACTCAGAAGGAAACAATGACTACTACCATCGCTTGAGAGTCATCGTGACGTGACTGTGTGTGTGTGTGTGTGTGTGTGTGTGTATATAACTCGGGTTAATTAACAGTAACGTGTGTGTCGTAACCTATGACCCAGCGAGCTTGAGAGGAAGTCCTGACCGGGAGAGGATATTATAAAGAGAGGGAGGGAGTGGATGATTTAAACAAAGGGAGGGAGGGGATGATTTAACCCCAGAGGGAGGGGTGCGGAGGGAGGGATGATTTAAAGAGAGGGAGGGAAGGGATGATTTAAAGAGAGGGAGGGAGGGGATGATTTAACCCCAGAGGGAGGGGTGTGGAGGGAGGGATGATTTAAAGAGAGGGAGGGAAGGGATGATTTAAAGAGAGGGAGGGAGGGGATGATTTAACCCCAGAGGGAGGGGTGCGGAGGGAGGGATGATTTAACCCCAGAGGGAGGGGTGAGGAGGGAGGAGTGCGGAGGGAGGGAGGGAGAGCACCAGAACCACAGTAGGAACGAGGAGGTCAGATATGAGGGAACTCTGGCACATTCTATAAAAAGTAGAATCCCATGAAACCTGAGCTAGCTTCCTGACTGTCTACAGTAGCTGTGTGTGTGTGTGTGTGTGTGTTCTCACCACATCACTAGCACTAGAGAAGTCATGGTTTAGCAGGCTCTCCAGGGCCATCCAGCGGACCGGCCTGTTCTCGTTGTCTCCCAGACAGTGATAGTCCATGGGGAACAGGTCTCTGGACAGGGCGTTGTCACAGATCTTCACCTGCATGCTGTTGTCAATACTACCAGGGAAGAAGGGAGAACGAGGTTAACCTTCTTCAGTAGACATTGTATAACATACATCGAACACAACGGGTTGTAGACTTCACCGTGAAATGATTGCTTCGAGCCCTTCCCTGCGATGCAGAGTAAAAAACTATTCTATAGTAACAAGAGGAATAAAATAAAACACACAAGAATGGAGTTATATACAGGGAGTACCAGATCAACGTGGAGCTATATACAGGGAGTACCAGTACCAGATCAATGTGGAGCTATATACAGGGAGTACCAGTACCAGATCAATGTGGAGCTATATACAGGGAGTACCAGTACTAGATCAATGTGGAGCTAGATACAGGGAGTACCAGATCAATGTGGAGCTAGATACAGGGAGTACCAGTACTAGATCAATGTGGAGCTATATACAGGGAGTACCAGATCAATGTGGAGCTAGATACAGGGAGTACCAGTACTAGATCAATGTGGAGCTATATACAGGGAGTACCAGTACCAGATCAATGTGGAGCTATATACAGGGAGTACCAGATCAATGTGGAGCTATATACAGGGAGTACCAGATCAATGTGGAGCTATATACAGGGAGTACCAGATCAATGTGGAGCTATATACAGGGGGTACCAGATCAATGTGGAGCTATATACAGGGAGTACCAGATCAATGTGGAGCTATATACAGGGAGTACCAGATCAATGTGGAGCTATATACAGGGAGTACCAGTAACCAGATCAATGTGGAGCTATATACAGGGAGTACCAGTAACCAGATCAATGTGGAGCTATATACAGGGAGTACCAGATCAATGTGGAGCTATATACAGGGAGTACCAGTACCAGATCAATGTGGAGCTATATACAGGGAGTACCAGTACCAGATCAATGTGGAGCTATATACAGGGAGTACCAGATCAATGTGGAGCTATATACAGGGAGTACCAGTACCAGATCAATGTGGAGCTATATACAGGGAGTACCAGTACCAGATCAATGTGGAGCTATATACAGGGAGTACCAGATCAATGTGGAGCTATATACAGGGAGTACCAGACCAATGTGGAGCTATATACAGGGAGTACCAGGACCAGATCAATGTGCAGAGGTACTAGGTATTTGATGTAGATACAGCGCATTAGGAAAGAATTCAGACTCCTTCTTTTTCCACATTTGTTACGTTACAGCCTAAAAATTATTCAATAGTTTTTTTCATTCATCAATCTACACACAATATCCCATAACGACAAAGCAAAAACTGGTTTTTAGAATTTTTATTCAAATGTATAAAAATACAAACTGAAATATCATATTTACATAAGTATTCAGACCCTTTAGTCAGTACTCTGTTGAAGCAGCTTTGGCAGCGATTACAGCCGAGTCTTCTTGGACTTTTAAAGAATTTTAAAGCAACTTCAAGTGCAGTCGCAAAAAACATCAAGCGCTACGATGAAACTGGCTCTCATGAGGACCTTCACAGGAAAGACCCAGAGTTCCCTCTGCTGCAGAGGATAAGTTCATTAGAGTTAACTGCACCTCAGATTGCAGCCCAAATAAATGCTTCACAGAGTTCAAGTAACTGACACATCTCAACATCAACTGTTCAGAGGAGACTGCGTGAATCAGGCCTTCATGGTTGAATTGCTGCAAAGAAACCACTACTAAAGGACACCGATAAGAAGAATAGACTTGCTTGGGCCAAGAAACACGAGTAATGGACATTAGCCTGGTAGAAATCTGTCACTTGGTCTGAGGAGTCGGTTGGTTCCAATCGCTGTGTCTTTGTAAGACGCAGAGTAGGTGAACGGATGATCTCCGCATGTGTGTTTCCCGCTGTGAAGCATGGAGGAGGAGGTGTGATGGTGTTGGGGTGCTTTGCTGGTGACACTGTCTGTGATTTATTTAGAATTCAAGTCACACTTAACCAGCATGGCTACAACAGCATTCTGCAGCGATACGCCATCCCATCTGGTTTGGCCATCCCAAGTGGAACTATCATTTGTTTTTCAACAGGACAAGGACCCAAAACACACCTCCAGGCTGTGTATGGGCTATTTGAACAGGAAGGAGAATGATGGAGTGCTGCATCAGATGACCTGGCCTCCACAATCACCCGACCTCAACCCAATTGAGTTGGACCGCAGAGTGAAGGAAAAGCAGCCAACAAGTGCTCAGCATATGTGGGAACTTCTTCAAGACTGTTGGAAAAGCATTCCAGGTGAAGCTGGTTGAGAGAATGCCAAGAGTGTGCAAAGCTGTCATCAGGGCAAAGGGTGGCTACTTTGAAGATTCTAAAATATATTTGGATTTGTTTAACACTTTTTTGGTTACTACATGATTCCATATCTGTTATTTCATAGTTTCGATGTCTTCACTATTATTCTACAATGTAGAAAAATAGTAAAAATGTGTCTCGAAACTTTTGACTGGTACTGTATAAATTGCATGCGTCTTATTAATCTAGAACCAGGAACGCAATTTACATATTTCTATCATTCGTGATGAATAAATGGAACTAAATTAAACAAAAAACTTTTGGGTGGAACTCTTCGCAGAATATACAAATCCATCAACGCTCAATAAAATAATTGATACTCAACACTTTCTGTAGGTTTTATAAACGGTATATTATCTGTGACACAATATGGGCCGTCATGAGATACTCACACACAGTTCCTGGAGGCCAGGTCTTTGTGGATGACCTCTCTTCTGGCCAGGTAGCTCATCCCGTACGCGATCTGGATCGCCATGTGGACTAAGTCCTGCTGGGAGATTGCCTAGAGAGGGAGAAGGAGAGAGAAAATAAGCACACATATATATATATATATATATATATATATATATATATATATATATATATATGTGTGTGTGTGTGTGTGTGTGTGTGTGTGTGTGTGTGTGTGTGTGTGTGTGTGTGTGTGTGTGTGTGTGTGTGTGTATGTATGTACAGTGGGGCAAAAAGTATTTAGTCAGCCACCAATTGTGCAAGTTCTCTCACTTAAAAGATGAGAGGCCTGTAATTTTCATCATAGGTACACTTCAACTATGACAGACAAAATGAGGAAAAGAAATCCAGAAAATCACATTGTAGGATTTTTAATGAATTTATTTGCAAATTATGGTGGAAAATAAGTATTTGGTCACATACAAACAAGCAAGATTTCTGGCTCTCACAGACCTGTAACTTCTTCTTTAAGAGGCTCCTCTGTCCTCCACTCGTTACCTGTATTAATGGCACCTGTTTGAACTTGTTATCAGTATAAAGACACCTGTCCACAACCTCAAACAGTCACACTCCAAACTCCACTATGGCCAAGACCAAAGAGCTGTCAAAGGACACCAGAAACAAAATTGTAGACCTGCACCAGGTTGGGAAGACTGAATCTGCAATAGGTAAGCAGCTTGGTTTGAAGAAATCAACTGTGGGAGCAATTATTAGGAAATGGAAGACATACAAGACCACTGATAATCTTCCTCGATCTGGGGCTCCACGCAAGATCTCACCCGTGGGGTCAAAATGATCACAAGAACGGTGAGCAAAAATCCCAGAACCACATGGGGACCTAGTGAATGACCTGCAGAGAGCTGGGACCAAAGTAACAAAGCCTACCATCAGTAACACACTACGCCGCCAGGGACTCAAATCCTGCAGTGCCAGACGTGTCCCCTGCTTAAGCCAGTACATGTTCAGGCCCGTCTGAAGTTTGCTAGAGAGCATTTGGATGATCCAGATGAGGATTGGGGAGAATGTCATATGGTCAGATGAAACCAAAATATAACTTTTTGGTAAAAACTCAACTCGTCGTGTTTGGAGGACAAAGAATGCTGAGTTGCATCCAAAGAACACCATACCTACTGTGAAGCATGGGGTGGAAACATCATGCTTTGGGGCTGTTTTTCTGCAAAGGGACCAGGACGACTGATCCGTGTAAAGGAAAGAATGAATGGGGCCATGTATCGTGAGATTTTGAGTGAAAACCTCCTTCCATCAGCAAGGGCATTGAAGATGAAACGTGGCTGGGTCTTTCAGCATGACAATGATCCCAAACACACCGCCCGGCAACGAAGGAGTGGCCGTAAGAAGCATTTCAAGGTCCTGGAGTGGCCTAGCCAGTCTCCAGATCTCAACCCCATAGAAAATCTTTGAAGGGAGTTGAAAGTCCGTGTTGCCCAGCGACAGCCCCAAAACATCACTGCTCTAGAGGAGATCTGCATGGAGGAATGGGCCAAAATACCAGCAACAGTGTGTGAAAACCTTGTGAAGACTTACAGAAAACGTTTGACCTCTGTCATTGCCAACAAAGGGTATATAACAAAGTATTGAGATAAACTTTGTTATTGACCAAATACTTATTTTCCACCATAATTTGCAAATAAATAAATTAAAAATCCTACAATGTGATTTTCTGGATTTATTTTTCTCATTTCGTCTGTCATAGTTGAAGTGTACCTATGATGAAAATTACAGGCCTCTCTCATCTTTTTAAGTTGGAGAACTTGCACAATTGGTGGCTGACTAAATACTTTTTTGCCCCACTGTATGTATGTATATAAGAGAGCGAGAGACACCGAGAGAAAGACAAATCAAATTTGATTTGTCACATACACATGGTTAACAGATGTTAATGCGAGTGTAGCGAAATGCTTGTGCTTCTAGTTCCGACAGTGCAGTAATATCTAACAAGTAATCTAACAATTCCCCAACAACTACCTAATACACACAAATCTAAAGGGGTGAATGAGAATATGTACATATAAATATATGGATAAATAAATAAAAGAAAGAAAGAGACCGACAGAGGATATGTGTGTTCTGTGTGTGTGTTAATACCCTGCAGAGAGGTGTGTGTGTGTTAATACCCTGCAGAGAGGTGTGTGTGTGTTAATACCCTGCAGAGAGGTGTGTGTGTGTTAATACCCTGCAGAGAGGTGTGTGTGTGTTAATACCCTGCAGAGAGGTGTGTGTGTGTTAATACCCTGCAGAGAGGTGTGTGTGTGTTAATACCCTGCAGAGAGAGGTGTGTGTGCGTTAATACCCTGCAGAGAGGTGTGCGTTAATACCCTGCAGAGAGGTGTGTGTTAATACCCTGCAGAGAGGTGTGTGTTAATACCGTGCAGAGAGGTGTGTGTTAATACCCTGCAGAGAGGTGTGTGTGTTAATACCCTGCAGAGAGGTGTGTGTGTGTTAATACCCTGCAGAGAGGTGTGTGTGTGTTAATACCCTGCAGAGAGGTGTGTGTGTTAATACCCTGCAGAGAGGTGTGTGTGTGTTAATACCCTGCAGAGAGGTGTGTGTGTGTTAATACCCTGCAGAGAGGTGTGTGTGTGTTAATACCCTGCAGAGAGGTGTGCGTTAATACCCTGCAGAGAGGTGTGCGTTAATACCCTGCAGAGAGGTGTGTGTGTGTCAATACCCTGCAGAGAGGTGTGTGTGTGTTAATACCCTGCAGAGAGGTGTGTGTGTGTTAATACCCTGCAGAGAGGTGTGTGTTAATACCCTGCAGAGAGGTGTGTGTTAATACCCTGCAGAGAGGTGTGTGTTAATACCCTGCAGAGAGGTGTGTGTTAATACCCTGCAGAGAGGTGTGTGTTAATACCCTGCAGAGAGGTGTGTGTTAATACCCTGCAGAGAGGTGTGTGTTAATACCCTGCAGAGAGGTGTGTGTGTGTTAATACCCTGCAGAGAGGTGTGTGTGTGTTAATACCCTGCAGAGAGGTGTGTGTGTGTTAATACCCTGCAGAGAGGTGTGCACTTAAATATTTTGTCTTGCCCATTCACCCTCTGAACGGCACACATTCACAATCCATGTCTCCGTTGTCTCAAGGCCTAAAAATCCTTCTTTAACCCCGTCTCCTCCCCTTCATCTACACTGATTGAAGTGGATTTAACAGGTGACATCAATAAGGGATCATGGTTTTCACCTGGATTCACCTGGTCGGTCTGTCATGGATAGAGCAGGTGTTCCTAATGTTTTGTACACTCAGTGTATTGTCTTCATGTTTATTACGACAGCAGGAGGGGGAAACAAGTTTATGAGCACGTCTGTCAGGTCAATACAATAACCTTCAGAACATATAGAGAGGACAGATGTGGAATTCAAAAAGGGGCTGATGGAGGTCATGAACCATCCCAAAAATACAACTGTGATTGAGCAGGAGGCTTTTATCTTGTGATTGAAAATGATTCGATATGTTTTCGCAGGCTGCACCTTAAACAAAGCTTCTGCCTCCTGGTTTGAAAGACGAATGTGTGTGTGTGTGTGTTGTGTTGTGTTCAAGGCGGATTGATCGGTTGGATTTACGTGACGGGCATATCAGAGGACGCCTATGCCAAGGGATTAAAAGGACCCCTGGGGTTACCAAGCACAATGGGGTGATTGTCTCCTCATGGGAAACAGTCTCTGCCCAGCGCTTCAGCTAAATACACACTACATTAACACTTTGAGACCCGGGTATTGGTTGGTGTCAATTGGAGCCTAACTATTGTCCAGTGTAACACTATCACAGGGTTAGAGAAATGACAGTAGCAACCGTTTAGCTGTAACGCTAGAAGGAAAATGTTAAGGTCATGTCTAGAACGATGGGTATGTAACATGAACTATCAGGTGACTTCCTGCTGATGGATGACAACGACATGACATGTTGTAGCCAGAGCAGACATTCTTATGTGTACCGTAGGACGACCGTAGTACAATGGTAGGACGACGGCAGGATGACCGTAGTACAATGGTAGGACGACGGCAGGACAATGGTAGGACGACGGTAGGACGACCGTAGGACAATGGTAGGACGACGGCAGGACAATGGTAGGACGACGGCAGGACGACCGTAGGACGATGGTAGGACGACCGTAGGACAATGGTAGGACGACGGTAGGACGACCGTAGTACAATGGTAGGACGACCGTAGTACAATGGTAGGACGACCGTAGTACAATGGTAGGACGACCGTAGTACAATGGTAGGACGACCGTAGTACAATGGTAGGACGACCGTAGTACAATGGTAGGACGACGGTAGGACGACCGTAGTACAATGGTAGGACGACGGCAGGACGACCGTAGTACAATGGTAGGACGACCGTAGTACAATGGTAGGACGACGGTAGGACGACCGTAGTACAATGGTAGGACGACGGTAGGACGACCGTAGTACAATGGTAGGACGACGGTAGGACGACCGTAGTACAATGGTAGGACGACCGTAGTACAATGGTAGGACGACCGTAGTACAATGGCAGGACGACCGTAGTACAATGGCAGGACGACGGTAGGACGACCGTAGTACAATGGTAGGACGACGGCAGGACGACCGTAGTACAATGGTAGGACGACCGTAGTACAATGGTAGGACGACGGTAGGACGCAGCCAGGGTTAGGGGCTCACCTGTGGGTTGTTGGCCTCGGCCAGCTTGCACTGTCTCAGGAACAGCTTGAGGTTACCCCAGTTCATATAGGGCAGTAGTACCATGGGCTTCTCTCCTTCCTCTGTACACACATGACTGATGGGGAGCAGGTTCCTGGAGGAGACAGGGGGACAACTGGGAGGTTAGCAGGCACTGGGTAGGAGAGACAGGGAGGGGACAATACTGCACATATCAACTAGTCTATCTAGCAGAAGTATTCAATGTTGACTGATAATAGGAGAGAGGGCAAGATCAGACTACTAAAATGACACTGATCAGGTGTTTCTAGGGGGGGGGCACTTAATTGATCCAGGTGTGTCTCATTAAGATAAACATCACAATTGGAAGGGATACCTGTTGAATCCAGTAATCTATCGAGCCAGGTTAAAATGGGAGATGAGTTTTCTGGCTTCTCCAACACCCCCGGAGAAACACATAATAGTATCAACAACGATGATAACACAGAATGGAAGTGAGTTTTGGAAAATATTTATCCTGTGTCTCAGGACGGTAAACTGCACTGAGCGGGCCTAAATCCTGTGGAAGAACGGTGAGGTTTTAAACCCGGAAAAAGCACTTTGCGTGACAAAGTGTCACATAGGAGGGAGTTCTGGGAAGATTGATTGTGATGTTTCTGTGTGACTGACCCAAAATGAAGGAAATCTTTGACTATGTACAGACAGAGAGGCTGTCGAAGCAGACCTGGCTCTCAAGAGAAGACAGGCTATGTGCACACTGCCCACAACATGAGGTGGAAACTGAGCTGCACTTCCTAACATCCTGCCAAATGTATGACCATATTAGAGACACATATTTCCTTCAGATTACACAGACCCACAAAGAATTTGAAAACAAATTCAATTTTGATAAACTCCCATATCTACTGGGTGAAATACCACAGTGTGCCGTCACAGCAGCAAGATGTGTGACCTGTTGCCACAAGAAAAGGTCAACCAGTGAAGAACAAACACCATTGTAAATACAACCCATATTTATGTTTATTTATTTTCCCTTTTGTACTTTAACTATTTGCACATCGTTACAACACTGTATATAGACATAATATGACATTTGAAACGTCTTTATTCTTTTGGATCTCTTATGAGTGTAATGTTTACTGTTCATTTGTATTGTTTATTTCACTTTTGTTTATTATCTACTTCACTTGCTTTGGCAATGTAAACATATTGCAAACAGAATTGGACTAAAACAATTTCAAAACATTGCTTACGTTTGTATACGATCACATGTCTTATGTGGGAATAGCTGGTGTTTTCAGAGTCTATGTCCAATTAATTAAAATAAATTGCTTAGAAAACTTGGGGGGAGGGAATGGCAAATTCAGCCCGCCAGTTGGGGAAACCGTGTCCAATGTATGACCTAATAAAATAAAAATAAAAAGACATCAACATTTGTTACTTTATTATGCCAATAAAGCCCCTTGAATTGAAATTAAGGAGGAAGCTTCTTGGAGAGCACTGTGACCACCTGACCTCAGGAAAGGAAAGAGGAAGGTGTGGCCCCAGCGTGAGGAACTGACAAAGCTTTCACAGAATCACACACACACACACACACACACGCGTGGGGCGATGACGGCAACAGGACACGCGTGTAACTGACGGATATGGGTGCCCATCACGGAAATCAAATGACTTGTCAGAACAGTTTAACATACGCCTACATTCATTTTAGGAATTATTTTTATACATTTTATTTTTTAATGTGGATAAACTTTACCTAACAGCAGGAGTGTTTGCTAATGATTATAACTTAGTCTATTAAATGTTCTACATCTCCTCCCCTTTCCTACTGGCCTTTAATGCTCCAGCAGCTATCTGCTAGATGTGTGGAGGTGTAGAGTGATGCTGGAGCAGCTATCTGCTAGATGTGTGGAGGTGTAGAGTGATGCTGGAGCAGCTGTCTGCTAGAGGTGTGGAGGTGTAGAGTGATGCTGGAGCAGCTGTCTGCTAGAGGTGTGGAGGTGTAGAGTGATGCTGGAGCAGCTATCTGCTAGATGTGTGGAGGTGTAGAGTGATGCTGGAGCAGCTGTCTGCTAGATGTGTGGAGGTGTAGAGTGATGCTGGAGCAGCTGTCTGCTAGAGGTGTGGAGGTGTAGAGTGATGCTGGAGCAGCTGTCTGCTAGAGGTGTGGAGGTGTAGAGTGATGCTGGAGCAGCTATCTGCTAGATGTGTGGAGGTGTAGAGTGATGCTGGAGCAGCTATCTGCTAGATGTGTGGAGGTGTAGAGTGATGCTGGAGCAGCTATCTGCTAGATGTGCGGAGGTGTAGAGTGATGCTGGAGCAGCTATCTGCTAGATGTGTGGAGGTGTAGAGTGATGCTGGAGCAGCTATCTGCTAGATGTGTGGAGGTGTAGAGTGATGCTGGAGCAGCTATCTGCTAGATGTGTGGAGGTGTAGAGTGATGCTGGAGCAGCTATCTGCTAGATGTGTGGAGGTGTAGAGTGATGCTGGAGCAGCTATCTGCTAGAGGTGTGGAGGTGTAGAGTGATGCTGGAGCAGCTATCTGCTAGAGGTGTGGAGGTGTAGAGTGATGCTGGAGCAGCTGTCTGCTAGAGGTGTGGAGGTGTAGAGTGATGCTGGAGCAGCTATCTGCTAGAGGTGTGGAGGTGTAGAGTGATGCTGGAGCAGCTATCTGCTAGATGTGTGGAGGTGTAGAGTGATGCTGGAGCAGCTATCTGCTAGAGGTGTGGAGGTGTAGAGTGATGCTCCAGCAGCTATCTGCTAGAGGTGTGGAGGTGTAGAGTGATGCTGGAGCAGCTATCTGCTAGATGTGTGGAGGTGTAGAGTGATGCTGGAGCAGCTATCTGCTAGATGTGTGGAGGTGTAGAGTGATGCTGGAGCAGCTGTCTGCTAGAGGTGTGGAGGTGTAGAGTGATGCTGGAGCAGCTGTCTGCTAGAGGTGTGGAGGTGTAGAGTGATGCTGGAGCAGCTATCTGCTAGAGGTGTGGAGGTGTAGAGTGATGCTGGAGCAGCTATCTGCTAGATGTGTGGAGGTGTAGAGTGATGCTGGAGCAGCTATCTGCTAGATGTGTGGAGGTGTAGAGTGATGCTGGAGCAGCTGTCTGCTAGAGGTGTGGAGGTGTAGAGTGATGCTGGAGCAGCTGTCTGCTAGAGGTGTGGAGGTGTAGAGTGATGCTGGAGCAGCTATCTGCTAGATGTGTGGAGGTGTAGAGTGATGCTGGAGCAGCTATCTGCTAGATGTGTGGAGGTGTAGAGTGATGCTGGAGCAGCTATCTGCTAGATGTGTGGAGGTGTAGAGTGATGCTGGAGCAGCTATCTGCTAGAGGTGTGGAGGTGTAGAGTGATGCTGGAGCAGCTATCTGCTAGAGGTGTGGAGGTGTAGAGTGATGCTGGAGCAGCTGTCTGCTAGAGGTGTGGAGGTGTAGAGTGATGCTGGAGCAGCTGTCTGCTAGAGGTGTGGAGGTGTAGAGTGATGCTGGAGCAGCTATCTGCTAGATGTGTGGAGGTGTAGAGTGATGCTGGAGCAGCTATCTGCTAGATGTGTGGAGGTGTAGAGTGATGCTGGAGCAGCTATCTGCTAGATGTGTGGAGGTGTAGAGTGATGCTGGAGCAGCTATCTGCTAGATGTGTGGAGGTGTAGAGTGATGCTGGAGCAGCTATCTGCTAGAGGTGTGGAGGTGTAGAGTGATGCTGGAGCAGCTATCTGCTAGAGGTGTGGAGGTGTAGAGTGATGCTGGAGCAGCTGTCTGCTAGAGGTGTGGAGGTGTAGAGTGATGCTGGAGCAGCTGTCTGCTAGAGGTGTGGAGGTGTAGAGTGATGCTGGAGCAGCTATCTGCTAGATGTGTGGAGGTGTAGAGTGATGCTGGAGCAGCTATCTGCTAGATGTGTGGAGGTGTAGAGTGATGCTGGAGCAGCTATCTGCTAGATGTGTGGAGGTGTAGAGTGATGCTGGAGCAGCTATCTGCTAGAGGTGTGGAGGTGTAGAGTGATGCTGGAGCAGCTATCTGCTAGAGGTGTGGAGGTGTAGAGTGATGCTGGAGCAGCTATCTGCTAGAGGTGTGGAGGTGTAGAGTGATGCTGGAGCAGCTATCTGCTAGATGTGTGGAGGTGTAGAGTGATGCTGGAGCAGCTATCTGCTAGATGTGTGGAGGTGTAGAGTGATGCTGGAGCAGCTATCTGCTAGATGTGTGGAGGTGTAGAGTGATGCTGGAGCAGCTATCTGCTAGATGTGCGGAGGTGTAGAGTGATGCTGGAGCAGCTATCTGCTAGATGTGCGGAGGTGTAGAGTGATGCTGGAGCAGCTATCTGCTAGATGTGTGGAGGTGTAGAGTGATGCTGGAGCAGCTATCTGCTAGATGTGTGGAGGTGTAGAGTGATGCTGGAGCAGCTATCTGCTAGATGTGTGGAGGTGTAGAGTGATGCTGGAGCAGCTATCTGCTAGATGTGTGGAGGTGTAGAGTGATGCTGGAGCAGCTATCTGCTAGATGTGTGGAGGTGTAGAGTGATGCTGGAGCAGCTATCTGCTAGATGTGTGGAGGTGTAGAGTGATGCTGGAGCAGCTATCTGCTAGATGTGTGGAGGTGTAGAGTGATGCTGGAGCAGCTATCTGCTAGATGTGCGGAGGTGTAGAGTGATGCTGGAGCAGCTATCTGCTAGATGTGTGGAGGTGTAGAGTGATGCTGGAGCAGCTATCTGCTAGATGTGTGGAGGTGTAGAGTGATGCTGGAGCAGCTATCTGCTAGATGTGTGGAGGTGTAGAGTGATGCTGGAGCAGCTATCTGCTAGATGTGTGGAGGTGTAGAGTGATGCTGGAGCAGCTATCTGCTAGATGTGTGGAGGTGTAGAGTGATGCTGGAGCAGCTATCTGCTAGATGTGTGGAGGTGTAGAGTGATGCTGGAGCAGCTATCTGCTAGATGTGCGGAGGTGTAGAGTGATGCTGGAGCAGCTATCTGCTAGATGTGCGGAGGTGTAGAGTGATGCTGGAGCAGCTATCTGCTAGATGTGCGGAGGTGTAGAGTGATGCTGGAGCAGCTATCTGCTAGATGTGCGGAGGTGTAGAGTGATGCTGGAGCAGCTATCTGCTAGATGTGCGGAGGTGTAGAGTGATGCTGGAGCAGCTATCTGCTAGATGTGTGGAGGTGTAGAGTGATGCTGGAGCAGCTATCTGCTAGATGTGTGGAGGTGTAGAGTGATGCTGGAGCAGCTATCTGCTAGATGTGCGGAGGTGTAGAGTGATGCTGGAGCAGCTATCTGCTAGATGTGCGGAGGTGTAGAGTGATGCTGGAGCAGCTATCTGCTAGATGTGCGGAGGTGTAGAGTGATGCTGGAGCAGCTATCTGCTAGATGTGTGGAGGTGTAGAGTGATGCTGGAGCAGCTATCTGCTAGATGTGTGGAGGTGTAGAGTGATGCTGGAGCAGCTATCTGCTAGATGTGCGGAGGTGTAGAGTGATGCTGGAGCAGCTATCTGCTAGATGTGCGGAGGTGTAGAGTGATGCTGGAGCAGCTATCTGCTAGATGTGCGGAGGTGTAGAGTGATGCTGGAGCAGCTATCTGCTAGATGTGCGGAGGTGTAGAGTGATGCTGGAGCAGCTATCCGCTAGATGAGCGGGGGCTGGTCGGGGACGCAGAGAGAAGCAGGTGAGCGAGGGCTGGTCGGGGACGCAGAGAGAAGCAGGTGAGCGAGGGCTGGTCGGGGACGCAGAGAGAAGCAGGTGAGCGAGGGCTGGTCGGGGACGCAGAGAGAAGCAGGTGAGCGAGGGCTGGTCGGGGACGCAGAGAGAAGCAGGTGAGCGAGGACATGTTCCAGTCAAAGCAGACCGGCAGACAGTCGTGCGGTTTTTCACAGAACGAGGAACAACCTAAGAGAACAGCATGTCATCTTTAGTGTGGGAATCCTATGACCCTCTCAACAGGTTTCCATGGCAGCGCCTAATTCAAGGGAGATATGTTGTTTACCTTCCAGCCGTGGTATACTGTATCGTCACGGCTGGCATGCTGTTTGAAGTGTTTAAATAAAAGAAATATATCAAAAAAAATGTAAAAACACAAATTATAACCTGTTTTTTTCCCCAAAAAATAAATTCTATTAAATTCAACCAATCAGTACTACCCGTTTTTATAATAACGTCATCTTTAGTGTGTGGAAATCTAGTATGATGCCAGGGTCCAAGGTAGTTTCCAGTACAGGCGAACATTTGGTTGTTATGACCATAGCATTAGAATGAATGTGTGGGATGATGACAGTCATTGCCGAAGCAGACAGCTGAAAGACAGTGGAATCATTGCATAACACACTGACTTCCTGTAAGGTATGGACTGTGTGTGTCTTGTCTGGTCATGCATGACATGTCAAAATAAACAAACAAGGAAGCTTGGGGTCAGCCTATGGTGAGTGTATTGTAGTACACAATGGGGGCGGCAGGTAGCCTAGTGGTTAGAGCGTTGGACTAGTAACCGAAAGGTTGCTAGATCGAATCCCCGAGCTGACAAGGTAAAAATCTTCCCCTGAACAAGGCAGTTAACCCTAGGCTGTCATTGTAAATAAGAATTTGTTCTTAATTTCAACCCCTTTTGCCATCAGAACAGCCTCAATTTGTCCGGGGAATGGACTCTACAAAGTGTCGAAAGCGTTCCGCATTGGATGCTGGCCCACGTTGACTACAATGCGCCCCACAGTTATGTAAAGTTGGCTGTACCATTCTTGATACACACGGGAAACTATTTTGTCTTTCCCATTCACCCTCTGAACGACACAAATACACAATCCATGTCTCCGTTGTCTCAAGGCTTAAAAATCCTTCTTAAACCCCGTCTCATCCCCTTCATCTACACTGATTGAAGTGGATTTAACTGGCGACATCAATAAGGGATCATAGCTTTCACCTGGATTCACCTGGTCAGCCTATGGCAGGAATTCCCAAACTGGGGTACGCACAATGCCGTCGGGGTTCCACCAAATAAAAATGTGATTCACTTTTTTTTTTTTATGTATATATTTTAAATTAAAATAAAATAAATCTTTCTCTTCACATTTTCAAACAGTCAATTTATATTTGCCAATGGGGCTGGGCTATACATTTGGGTGAGTGTTTTTTTTTTTTTTTGCTGGCCTGAGTAGCCTCGTTTCACTGCCCGAAAATAAAACTATTGTACTGCATCATCTATTGTTCAGTAAAATAACAACACATTGTCAAATACAGGTAGTCGTTCTGCCCATGAATAAAGCAGTTAACCCACTGTTCCCCGGTAGGCCGACATTGTAAACAAGAATCTGTTCTTAACTGACTTGCCTGGTTAAATAAAGGTTAAATATATATATTTTCAAATAAATAACCATTACTCTCTGGCGGGAATTCCATTAACAGGTCCGTAGCCAAACGTACTGCTCATTCAGTTTCCTCTAAAATGTATAAATGGTTAAAACAAGTACACATACCAGCTCTACTGGTAGTACTGCTACTACCGGCTCTACTGGTAGTACTGCTACTACCGGCTCTACTGGTAGTACTGCTGCTACCGGCTCTACTGGTAGTACTGCTACTACCGGCTCTACTGGTAGTACTGCTACTACCGGCTCTACTGGTAGTACTGCTGCTACCGGCTCTACTGGTAGTACTGCTACTACCGGCTCTACTGGTAGTACTGCTACCACCGGCTCTACTGGTAGTACTGCTGCCACCGGCTCTACTGGTAGTACTGCTGCCACCGGCTCTACTGGTAGTACTGCTGCCACCGGCTCTACTGGTAGTACTGCTACTACCGGCTCTACTGGTAGTACTGCTACCACCGGCTCTACTGGTAGTACTGCTACCACCGGCTCTACTGGTAGTACTGCTGCCACCGGCCCCACTGGTAGTACTGCTGCTGCCGCTCTACTGGTAGTACTGCTACCACCGGCTCTACTGGTAGTACTGCTGCCACCGCTCCACTGGTAGTACTGCTACTACCGGCTCTACTGGTAGTACTGCTACTACCGGCTCTACTGGTAGTACTGCTGCTACCGGCTCTACTGGTAGTACTGCTGCTACCGGCTCTACTGGTAGTACTGCTACTACCGGCTCTACTGGTAGTACTGCTACTACCAGCTCTACTGGTAATACTGCTACTACCAGCTCTACTGGTAATACTGCTACTACCAGCTCTACTGGTAGTACTGCTGCTACCGGCAGTACTACACCTGCACCTGTCCACGACACAAGTTGTCCAATGCTAGCGTCAGTAATATCATAACCGCCATCGATAAAAGACAGTACTGTGCAGCCGTCTTCATCGACCTGGCCAAGGCTTTCGACTCACCGCATTCTTATTGGCAGACTCAATTACTGCTTCGCATACAAGCCAGTGAACGCTTTTACAACATAGTGCGCTGGTTATCAAGGAGCAAAGTATTGACACGTTTTTTTTTTAATTGAGAGATGAGCTTAAAGTTTTTTCTTTTTCTTTCACTTGTCTGACCGCTTGCATGATGACGGGTTTCTCACAAGAATGGTCTATCTGGGTGATGTTTTTTCTAGCCTGAATGATCTGAATCTAGGATTACAAGGACTCTCCGCAACTATATTCAATGTGCGGGACAAAATAGAGGCTATGATTAAGAAGTTGGAGCTCTTCTCTGTCTGCATTAACCAGGACAACACACAGGTCTTTCCATCATTGTGTGATTTTTTTGTGAGCAAATGAACTCAAGCTTACTGACAATGTCAAATGTGATATAGCGAAGCACCTGAGTGAGCTGGGTGCGCAATTACGCAGGTACTTTCCCGAAACGGACGACACAAACAACTGGATTCATTATCCCTTTCAAGCCCTGCCTCCAGTCCACTTACCGATATCTGAACAAGAGAGCCTCATCGAAATTGCAACAAGCGGTTCTGTGAAAATGTAATTTAATCAGAAGCCACTGCCAGATTTCTGGGTTGGGCTACGCTCAGAGTATCCTGCCTTGGCAAATTGTGCTGTTAAGACACTGATGCCCTTTGCAACCACGTACCTATGTGAGAGTGGATTCTCGTCCCTCACTAGCATGAACACTAAATACAGGCACAGACTGTGTGTGACAGACTCTCTCCAATACAACCCAACATTGCAGAGTTATGTGCATCCTATCAAGCACACCCTTCTCATTAACCTGTGGTGAGTTATTCACAGTTTTCGATGAACAAATAAGGTTTTATATGTAAGATGGTTAAATAAAGAGCAAAATTATTGATTATTATTATATTATTATTTGTGCCCTGGTCCTCTTTGTCACTTCCCACGAGCCGGGTTGTGACAAAAACTCACACTCATTCTTGTGTGTAATACATGTATTGTATAGTGTGTGTGTCTCTTCAGTAGGTCCTATGATTGAGTGTAGTCTGGCCCAGGAGAGTGAAGGTGAACGGAAAGGCACTGGAGCAACGAACCGCCCTTGCTGTCTCTGCCTGGACGGCTCCCTTCTCTCCACTGGGATTCTCTGCCTCTAACCCTATTACAGGGGCTGAGTCACTGGCTTACTGGTGCTCTTCCATGCCGTCCCTAAGAGGGGTGTGTCACTTGAGTGGGTTGAGTCACTGACGTGATCTTCCTGTCCGGGTTGGCGCCCCCCCTTGGGTTGTGCCGTGGGGAAGATCTTCGTGGGCTATATTCGGCCTTGTCTCAGGATGGTAAGTTGGTGGTTGAAGATATCCCTCTAGTGGTGTGGGGGCTGTGCTTCGGCAGAGTGGGTGGGGTTATATCCTGCCTGTTTGGCCCTGTCCGGGGGTATCGTCGGACGGGGCCACAGTGTCCCCCGACCTCTCCTGTCTCAGGCTCCAGTAATTATGCTGCATTAGTGTGTGTCGGGGGGCTAGGGTCCGTCTGTTATATCTGGAGTATTTCTCCTGTCTTATCCGGCGTCCTGTGTGAATTTAAGTATGCTCTCTCTAATTCTCTCTCTCCTTCTTTCTGCCTCAGGACTACCTGGCCTGATGACTCTCTAGAGACACCAGGAGCGGTAGAGATACTCTGAATGATCGGCTATGAAAAGCCAACTAACATTTACTCCTGAGGTGCTGACCTGTTGCACCCTCGACAACCACTGTGATTATTATTATTTGACCCTGCTGGTCATCTATGAACATTTGAACATCTTGGCCATGTTCTGTTATAATCTCCACCCGGTACAGCCAGAAGAGGACTGGCCACAGCCTGGTTCCTCTCTAGGTTTCTTCCTAGGTTCCTGCCTTTCTAGCGAGTTTTTCCTAGCCACCGTGCTTCTACACCTGCATTGCTTGCTGCTTGGGGTTTTAGGCTGGGTTTCTGTACAGCACTCTGTGACATCAGCTGATGTAAGAAGGGCTTTATAAATACATTTGATTGATTGATTGATTGAAGACCGAGTGGTTGATTGATTGATTGTGTGGCAGGCTTACAATGATGGCAAAAAAACAACATTTGAGAGTGCGCTGACTCTGGTGCTAGAGGGGGTACGCAGCTGGAGGTTGAATGTTTGAAGGGGTACGGGACTATAACAAGTTTGGGAACCACTGGTCTATGGTATAGAAAGAGCAGGATGGGAGTGTGATTTGAGGTATCCATCTGATCTTGTTGTGATGATTTGATTGAGTGATTGATTGATTGATTACCTGTGATGAAGTCCTCGTAGTTTACAGCTCTCCGTAAGCATCATGGTCACCTGCACCTCAGATGCATGGTCTAATGAATGAGAGAAGAGAGTGAAAGAGAGAAGAAAGGACAAAGGAGACGACGAGAGAGACAAGTTTAATAGTAGAAATTCCACAGAGCATAAATCTGGGGATACATTGCAGTTTTGAAAGAACACCCAACTTAAGTTTTGGAAAGAAACCCCAGAAAACCACCCAGTAGATCACTGCTGTAAGAGCCGTCTGAACCTTATTGGCCAAGCTGAGCCATGAACATTCCTTCCTGACCAAATCAAACACAATATAAGAATATAACCCCCAAAAAAAAGGTCATGTCACAGTCTAACAACCCTCTTGACAACACCATTCTGTATTCTCCTAGGACGGCACCAGTCAGTGCTTTCCTGCGAGCATTATATCATCTTCAGTTGGAAACACAAGAGACGCTCGATTGACCCTTGCCAAGTCGCACAGAGAGGCACAGACCCTGGGTTCTATCAGTATTTACAATCGTTCAATACATTTCCCATCTTGCTCTAGTCTGCCTGAAGTGTCAGAGGGGTGTGGTTTGAACCCTTTTTCTATTGATTCCATTGTGCCAGCTAAACTCAATAAAGCCCAGATAAAGTATTTTAAGTGATTTCGAATACTATTCGAACCGATATATCTGCAGAGGGTTGTGTTTAATCTTGGAGAGAGGGAGAGGCCTGCTTGGAAGCAGGCTTGCTTCCTGCCCTCTGGGAGGAAGAGGAGGAGGACAAAACAGGACCCAGGGTATGGTTGGAATGGTGGAGGGCACATTGTTCATGGTCTGGTACCCACCACACCCTGGATAAAACATGGACTTGACTAGAGGAGCTAGAGGGCAAAGGTCAGCTGGGAGGGTCACGTGAACCTGAGAACGTCTGTGGGAAACAAGAGACTGTGTTTTTTTTTTTTTACTGGTTACCTCAACCTGTTATTCAACCTGCCACGTGCTCACTATACGGGGCAGTGGGCGCACCTCAAAAACATACACTTGTGCATTGGTAACATTTACAGACACCTTGAATCATGCAAACCCCAATGCCCTTGGTTGAGTCTTAGAGAGAGGAGTCAAGTGGGCAAAGAGGTTAGAGCACCCGAGAGGCGCAGCGGTCGAAGGCACTACGATCTCAGTGTAAGAGGCGTCACTACAGTCCCCGTTTTCGAATCCAGGCTGAATCACATCCGGGCCGTGATTGGGTGGAGCAACAGTTAAATAAAGGTAAAAAAAAAAAAGAAGAGAAAGCTCGCCTTCCCCCATCTAACCCGAACCCATAGCCTTGGGTTAACCTTATGGTCTAATATAATAGGTATTAGAGAATAGCCCAACTAAGCGCTGTTTTCACAGCGTCACAGACACAACCCCAGCCCACTCACATGCTGAGGAAAGAATGCGATAAGGAGATGGGTGTTTGGTGGGAAATTCAACCCATCAGCTGGCATAGAGGTAAGACCGATATCGCAACTTGGTAGAATCAGATTGAGATGGCAAAGCATAAAGCAGGGACCTCAAGCCATCCTAACACTCTGCCAAGCCCTTTTATTTTTCTAAGTTGCCCATGAAAGGTAGATGGTGGTAAATGTTACATCAACTTTACAGCATAATGTTTCAATTCACGACGAGGGAAACAATGCTTGTGACACTGGAGCGAAGTAGAAGAAGCAGTGACAGGGGAATGAATGGGCTGCAGACAGTGATGAGGGAATGGACGACTGCGTACCTTTCACGGTCTTCACAAAGCACTGCTTCTCCTTGGCCGGGTCCTTCTCGTCTAACAGAACACCGTGGAAAATGCGGCCAAACGTTCCTGTGAAAGAAAGAACAGCACATCTTTTATTAGAGGATAAGGTACTCTGTTATGTCTCAGTACTGGTGTCCCCCAAGGCACTGTACTAGGTCCTCTATTATGTCTCAGCACTGGTGTCCCCCAGGGCCCTGTACTGGGTCCTCTCCTGTTCTCACTACTGGTTTCCCCCATGGCTCTGAAATGTTATGAGTGTAAGTAGACGTGGGCCGATGTGGATTTTTATAAATCCATTGAATGTACACCATCACAAAGAAATTATTAATTTGTTTTAGGCAGGTCCTAGGAAACACAAGACTAATAAATGTATTTTCAAAAGAATAGACTGGAATATTTGGAGTGCAGCCTATATGCTAAAATGGCTGATCCATGCACATTAAATCAATAGCCATTTTGTTTATCAAACACACTTAGGCTTCCCTGACCACAATCAACACATGTTATAGTAGGCTAAGAATATAATGAAATAAAACAGAACAAAATACCAATAATATTTTTCCCACACAACTTGCGTAACGGCAACATGTGGAATCGCGGTCATATAAAGCTATATTTAGAAACAGAGCACAAACTGATGCTTTTCTGATCCATGTTTCATCTCTTTCCGACCCTCAACCCCCTTTGTTAGGGAGCAGGCGTAGGGTCTTACCTCCACTCCTCTTTGTTAGGGAGCAGGCATTGGGTCTTACCTCCACTCCCCTTTGTTAGGGAGCAGGCGTAGGGTCTTACCACCACTTCCCTTTGTTAGGGAGCAGGCATAGGGTCTTACATTGAAGGTATCGTCATCATGATACTGATAGAAAATAACAGCAATCTATATTTTCAAAAACATGTGAGTCTCGTGTTCATATTTCACAACCTCCACAGACTTTAGGAGTTTAGGCTACATTATAGCCTGCTAAATGTTTCTGATCAGTGGTAGATGAGCAAACGAATAGATGAGCTATACCACCTCTTACTTGTCCAGGCAAAGAATTAACCAAATATACAGATGGCGATTCAGGGACACAAAATCACATTCATTGATTAAGAGGAGTTACATGCTTTTGGTCGGGAGTAGGCTTAGGCTACTAAGCGACTGCGAGCGAATTGCAAAATAATCCACTACCTAACATGATGGCAAAATGTTCTGATCAGTGATAATGAATGAGCCAACTAGCCAAGATGATCCTGAGCAGCACTCACCTCAGCTAATATTTATACAGCCTAATTGTAGCCTAATCAATATCCAAATGAAGATTCAGTGAAAAAACAAAATCTGACATTGATTGATTTATCAAGCAGAGTTCCCACGGTTGTCTCAAACAGTGTGAAATGGTGCTGAAATATATGGAGACAAAAATCCATCTCCTCAACAGACCAGGGCAGTACCATCTCCTCAACAGACCAGGGCAGTACCATCTCCTCAACAGACCAGGGCAGTACCATCTCCTCAACAGACCAGGGCAGTACCATCTCCTCAACAGACCAGGGCAGTACCATCTCCTCAACAGACCAGGGCAGAGCCATCTCCTCAACAGACCAGGGCAGAGCCATCTCCTCAACAGACCAGGGCAGAGCCATCTCCTCAACAGACCAGGGCAGAGCCATCTCCTCAACAGACCAGGGCAGAGCAATCTCCTCAACAGACCAGGGCAGAGCCATCTCCTCAACAGACCAGGGCAGAGCCATCTCCTCAACAGACGAGGGCAGAGCAATCTCCTCAACAGACCAGGGCAGAGCCATCTCCTCAACAGACCAGGGCAGAGCCATCTCTTCAACAGACCAGGGCAGAGCCATCTCCTCAACAGACCAGAGCAAGAAAAGGCAGTACCATCTCCTCAACAGACCAGAGCAAGAAAAGGCAGTACCATCTCCTCAACAGACCAGGGCAGAACCATACCCCCTGTAAATAGCCTCCACATTGACTCTGTACAGTAACACCCTGTATATAGCCTCCACATTGACTCTGTACCGGTACCCCCTGTATATAGCCTCCACATTGACTCTGTACCGGTACCCCCTGTATATAGCCTCCACATTGACTCTGTACAGTACCCCCTGTATATAGCCTCCACATTGACTCTGTACCAGTACCCCCTGTATATAGCCTCCACATTGACTCTGTACAGTACCCCCTGTATATAGCCTCCACATTGACTCTGTACCAGTACCCCCTGTATATAGCCTCCACATTGACTCTGTACCAGTACCCCCTGTATATAGCCTCCACATTGACTCTGTACCGGTACCCCCCTGTATATAGCCTCCACATTGACTCTGTACCGTAACACCCTGTATATAGCCTCCACATTGACTCTGTGCAGTACCCCCTGTATATAGCCTCCACATTGACTCTGTACCGTAACACCCTGTATATAGCCTCCACATTGACTCTGTGCACCGGTACCCCCTGTATATAGCCTCCACATTGACTCTGTACCGTAACACCCTGTATATAGCCTCCACATTGACTCTGTACCGTAACACCCTGTATATAGCCTCCACATTGACTCTGTACCGAAACACCCTGTAGATAGCCTCCACATTGACTCTGTACCGTAACACCCTGTATATAGCCTCCACATTGACTCTGTACCGGTACCCCCTGTATATAGCCTCCACATTGACTCTGTACCGTAACACCCTGTATATAGCCTCCACATTGACTCTGTGCAGTACCCCCTGTATATAGCCTCCACATTGACTCTGTACCGTAACACCCTGTATATAGCCTCCACATTGACTCTGTACCGTAACACCCTGTATATAGCCTCCACATTGACTCTGTACCGTAACACCCTGTATATAGCCTCCACACTGACTCTGTACCGTAACACCCTGTATATAGCCTCCACATTGACTCTGTACCGTAACACCCTGTATATAGCCTCCACATTGACTCTGTACCGAAACACCCTGTAGATAGCCTCCACATTGACTCTGTACCGTAACACCCTGTATATAGCCTCCACACTGACTCTGTACCGTAACACCCTGTATATAGCCTCCACATTGACTCTGTACCGTAACACCCTGTATATATAGCCTCCACATTGACTCTGTACCGTAACACCCTGTATATAGCCTCCACATTGACTCTGTACCGTAACACCCTGTATATAGCCTCCACATTGACTCTGTACCGTAACACCCTGTATATAGCCTCCACACTGACTCTGTACCGTAACACACGGTTACTGTTATTTTACTCTATTTTGTACTTAACACGTTTTTCTTCGTAACTTGTTGGTTAAGGAAGCATTTCACTGTGAGGTCTACACCTGTTGTATTCGGCGCACGTGACGAATAACATTTGATTATATGTGCTTCCTAACTGGCACCCTACATAGTGCAGTAACCTAAGGATCTGGAGTCTAAAGTAGTGCACTAAAAAGGGAATAGGGGCTCTGGTCTAAAGTAGTGCACTATATAGGGAATAGGGCTCTGGTCTAAAGTAGTGCACTATATAGGGAATAGGGCTCTGGTCAAAAGTAGTGCACTATATAAGGAATAGGGCTCTGGTCTAAAATAGTGCACTATGTAGGGAATAGGGTGCCATTTGGGACGTAAACACACACCTTGGCTGGTGATAGTAGGAAACAGGAGCTGGTGGTTGGACAGTTTGTTCTGTCGTCTCTAGTTTCACAACGTGTTCAGCCCATTACACCAGAAGTAATGGTTTGGGTCAGAGCGTTTATTCCCCTGTAGAGAACACATGTAATGGACGAGTTGTCCCAGAGCCACAGTGCAATGTGTGTGCGCAGGTTCATAAAGTATCGGCCTATTCAACATTTTATTGTGTTACAGCAGAAATTCAAAAAACCCAATTTACACACAATATACCCCATAATGACAAAGTGAAAACATTATTTCAGAAAATGTATTGAAAATTAAATACAGAAATATCTAATTTAATTAAGTATTCACACCCTCCCGAGTCAATACTTTGTAGAAGCATCTTACAGCTGTGAGTCTTTCTGGGTGAGTCTCTAAGAGCTTTGCACACCTGGATTGTGCAACATTGGCCCATTATTCTTTTCAACATTCTTCAAGCTCTGTCAAATTGGTTGTTGATCATTGCTAGACAAACATTTTCTGGTCTTGCCATAGCTGAACTGTAACTCGGCCTCTCGGGAACATTCACTGTCTTCTTGGTAAGCAGCTCCAGTGTAGATTTGGCCTTGTGTTTCAGGTTATTGTCTTACTGAAAGGTGAATTCATCTCCCAGTGTCTGGTGGAAAGCAGACTAAACCAGGTTTTACTCTAGGATTTTGCCTTTGGCAACTGAGGAAGGAGGCCTGTAACTTTGTAGTTACTGGGTGCATTGATGTACAAAGTGTAATTAATAACTTCACCATGCTCAAATGGAATGTCAATGTGTGCTTTTTCTTTTTTACCCATCTACCAATAGGTGTCCTTCTTTGTCCTCCCGTGTGGCTCAGTTGGTAGCTAGGCAACGGCAGGTTTGTGAGTTAGATTCCTATGGAGGACCAGTACGGAAAAGTACAAAAATGTATCCACTCACTACTGCAAGTTTCTCTGGATAAGAGGGTCTGCTAAATGACTAAGATGTCAAATGTTTGCGAGGCATTGGCTGAAATTCACCGCTCGACTGAGGGACATTGCAGCTAATTGTATGTGTAGGGTACAGAGGTAGTCATTAAAAGAAATCATGTTAAACACTATTATTGCACACCGAGTGAGTCCATGCAACTTATTATGTGACTTGATAAGCACATTTTTACTCCTGAACTTATTTAGGCTTGAGGCCATAACAAAAGGGGTTGAATACTTATTGACTCAAGACATTTCAGCTTTTCATATTTAATTAAATTTGTAAAAAAAAAAAAAAAACGTTGAAGAACATAATTCCACGTTGACATTTTGGGGTATTGTGTGACAAAACATACCAAATTAATATAATGTGAATACTTCCTGAAGTACTGTATGTGTGTGTACTGTGACTGTCTGGCAACTATCTATATTATCTAACTATATCTCACTAACGCTGTACAGATGCAGTTGAATCCAGTCACCAGGATGCAGACCTCAGCGATTCTGTTGATTCCTGTTGCAGTTGCAATGCTCCAGTGTGGTGTGTGCATAGCCTTACCTTCGTGCAGAACATCCCGTAGAGTGACTCTCAGTCTGGAGATGGCGATGTCTTTGACCTTGGCTTTGGCTTCCAGCAGACTAACACTTCTCAGGTCGTTCTTCTCAATGCGGAGTGACGGGTAGCCTAAGAGATAAATATGATATATATATATATATAGAGAGAGAGATATACAGTTGAAGTCAGAAGTTTACATACACCGTAACCAAAAACATTTAAACTCCGTTTTTCACAATTCCTGACATTTAATCCTAGTACAAATTCCCTGTCTTAGGTCAGTTAGGATCACCACTTTATTTTAAGAATGTGAAATGTCAGAATAATAGTAGAGAGAATGATTTATTTCAGCTTTTATTTCTTTCATCACATTCCCAGTGGGTCAGAAGTTTACATACACTCAATTAGTATTTGGTAACATTGCCTTTAAATTGCTTAACTTGGGTCAAACGTTTCGGGTAGCCTTCCACAAGCTTCCCACAAAGAGTTGGGTGAATTTTGGCCCATTCCTCCTGGCAGAGCTGGTGTAACTGAGGCAGGTTTGTAGGCCTCCTTGCTCGCACATGCTTTTTCAGTTCAGCCCACAAATCTTCTATAAGATTGAGGTCAGGGCTTTATGATGGCCACTCCAATACCTTGACTTTGTTGTCCTTAAGCCATTTCGCCACAACTTTGGAAGTATGCTTGGGGTCATTGTCCATTTGGAAGACCCATTTGCGACCAAGCTTTAACTTCCTGACTGACGTCTTGAGACGTTGCTTCAATATATCCACATAATTTTCTGTCCTCATGATGCCATCTATTTTGTGAAGTGAACCAGTCCCTCCTGCAGCAAAGCACCCCCACAACATGATGCTGCCACCTCCGTGCTTCACGGTTGGGATGGTGTTCTTCAGCTTGCAAGCCTCCCCCTTTTTAACGATGGTCATTATGGACAAACAGACCAGAGGACATTTCTCCAAAAGGTCCCCATGTGCAGTTGCAAACCGAAGTCTGGCTTTTTTATGGTGGTTTTGGAGCAGTGGCTTTGTCCTTGCTGAGCGGCCTTTCAGGTTATGTCGATATAGGACTCGTTTTTCTGTGGATATAGATACTTTTGTACCTGTTTCCTCCAGCATCTTCACAAGGTCCTTTGCTATTGTTCTGGGATTGATTTGCACTTTTCACACCAAAGTACGTTAATCTCTAGGAGACAGAACGCGTCTCCTTCCTGAGCGGTATGATGGCTGCGTGGTCCCATGGTGTTTATACTTGCGTACTATTGTTTGTACAGATGAACGTGGTACCTTCAGGCATTTGTAAATTGCTCCCAATGATGAACCAGACTTGTGGAGGTCTAAAGATTTCTTTCTGAGGTCTTGGCTGATTTCTTTTGATTTTCCCATGATGTCAAGCAAAGAGGCACTGAGTTTGAAGGTATGCCTTGAAATACATCCATAGGTACACCTCCAATTGACTCAAATGATGTCAATTAGCCTATCAGAAGCTTTTAAAGCCATGACATAATTTTCTGGAATTTTCCGAGCTGTTTAAGGGTCAGTCTGTTATATCTGGAGTATTTCTCCGTATCTGGTGTCCTGTGTGAATTTAAGTATTCTCTCTCTCAGGACCTGAGCCCTAGCACCATGCCTCAGGACTACCTGGCCTGATTACTCCTTGCTGTCCCCAGTCCACCTGGCCGTGCTGCTGCTCCAGTTTCAACTGTTCTGCCAGCGGCTATGGAACCCTAACCTGTTCACCGGACGTGCTACCTGTTTTCAACTCTCTAGAGACAGCAGGAGCGGTAGAGATACTCTGAATGAACGGCTATGAAAGCAAACTGACATTTACTCCTGAGGTGCTGACATGTAGCACCCTCGACAACCACTGTGATGATTATTATT
This sequence comes from Brachymystax lenok tsinlingensis, assembly GCA_030435695.1. Lineage (NCBI taxonomy): Eukaryota > Metazoa > Chordata > Actinopteri > Salmoniformes > Salmonidae > Brachymystax > Brachymystax lenok. The sequence continues at coordinate 3,673,769 of CM059793.1, forward strand.
ATTTGACCCTGCTGGTCATCTATGAACATTTGAACATCTTGGCCATGTTCTATTATAATCTCCGAGTGATTAACCACAGATAAAGACTGGAACAGTGAAGACCGAATGGTTAACCACTGATAAAGACAGGAACAAAGGGGAGTGGTGGCCTCCCGAGTGGCGCAGCATCACAGTGCTAGAGGCGTTACTACAGACCCGGGTTCGATTCCAGGCTGTGTTGCAGGCCGGCCGTTACCGGGAGACCGGTGAGGCGGCGCACAATTGGACCAGCGTCATCCGGGTTACGGGAGTCGCTTCTCCCGAGTCCGTACGGGAGTTGCAGCGATGGGACAAGACTAACTACTAATTGGATATCACGAAAAAAAACAGAAGGTGAGTTGAGCAAACAGACTGGCGTCAAAGTATTAAAGCTACAATCGATGTGTTTGAGAACAACACCAGAAACAAATGGGAACGTAGACTATCATTCATCTAAATGACCAAAAACCCATGGAAATATCCCAGACTGCACCTTTTAAGAACCACTAGCAAAAAAATCCAGCTTCAGTCTAAGCAGGGACAGCTGGCCTTTAGTTACACCAGTCCAGGACAAGCTAAACTAAGCTAAGCCCCAGGGATCCATGAGGATGAAAATGTCCTGCATGCTAGAGAACATCCATCCTATTCAATGGTTTATATACATATACTAGATGACTGAAAGGGGTTGCTGTGTTGAAGCCACCGTGCCTCCATCTTGGTACTCCTCCAACGTTTTAAAACATATATTTTGGAAGCTCTAGAAATGTATTTATTAATGTCTACAGCCATGTGTATTGTATTAGACAACTTCATGCATACTTTTAAATTAAATATGAGCTAAACATGAAAACATGAACGAATTTTGAAGCATTTATGTAACTTAAAAACACAAAAGCACAAAGGCTTGAGACTTCATGAAGGTCATGTTAATGGACTGATATAATCTGTGACTAACAGAAATTGAATAATGTGTCCCTGAACAAAGGGGGGGGGGATCAAAATAAAAAGTAACAGTCAGTATCTGGTGTGGCCACCAGCTGCAGTGCATCTATTTGGATTTTTACTAATCATCTTTGAAAAACAGGGTCGTGAAAAAGGGACGTTACTTTTTTTGCTGAGTTTAGAACACAACAGGCTTCAAAATTCTTAAAGGTCATGTTAACTGACTGATATTATCTCAGAACAAAACATATAAGATCTCCTAAGTCTGTGTTAACCTCAGACCTTATTTTCAGAATCTATTCCAAAACCCTATTCCTTTTCCCCCGTAGGGAAGGATGAACGAACCAGAGGTAACTCATTTCCTGGTTTTAGGACTACAAGTTGGTGAGCTCTATTTAGGACATTCCAACTCAACTCTGGACCTGAGTTCCACTGCGTTTTTTCATAGTTCCCCTCTAATCAGTGATTGGTTTAGACCTTGGACACCAGGTGGGCCCAAAGAAAAAGGAAAAATGCTTTATGAACTTCAAGAACCTCAATCACATGACGTCAGGCAACAGTGAGGTCAGGCTTGGTATGTGCCTTAATTATATACAGAGGCTTCAACTAATCCAGAACAGTACTGCCAGGGTCCTGACCAGGACCAAGAAGTCAGACCACATCAAACTGATCCTGGTATTTAAAGCCTTGAATGGATTTGTATTTATTATGGATCCCCATTAGCTCCTGTCAAAGCAGCAGCTACTCTTCCTGGGGTTTATTATGGATCCCCATTAGTTCCTGCCAAAGCAGCAGCTACTCTTCCTGGAGTTTATTATGGATCCCCATTAGTTCCTGCCAAGGCAGCAGCTACTCTTCCTGGGGTTTATTATGGATCCCCATTAGTTCCTGCCAAAGCAGCAGCTACTCTTCCTGGAGTTTATTATGGATCCCCATTAGTTCCTGCCAAGGCAGCAGCTACTCTTCCTGGAGTCCAGCAAAATTAAGGCAGTTTATACACTTTAAAACATTACAATCCATTCAGATTTCATTTCAAGTCCATATTATGGGAAGAACAGCTCAAATAAGCAAACAGAAATGACAGTCCATCATTACTTTAGACATGAAGGTCAGTCAATGTGGAAAATGTCAAGAACTTTTAATGTTTCTTTTCTTAGAGTTACCTGCCTCAGAAATTACAGCCCAAATAAATGCTTCACAGAGTTCCAGCAAGAGACATCTCAACATTAACTGTTCAGAGGAGACTGTGTGAATCAGGCCTTCATGGTCGAATTTCTGCAAAGAAACCACTACTAAGGGACACTGATAAGAATAAGAGACTTGCTTGGGTCAAGAAACACAAGCAATGGACAAGCAATGGACATTAGACTGGTAGAAATCTGTCCATTGGTCTGATGAGTCCAAATTAGAGATTTTTGGTTCCAACCGCCGTGTCTTTGTGAGACGCAGAGTAGGTGAACGGATGATCTCCGCATGTGTGGTTCCCGCTGTGAAGCATGGAGGAGGAGGTGTGATGGTGCTTTGCTGGTGACATTGTCTGTGATTTATTTAGAATTCAAAGCACGCTTAACCAGCATGGCTACAACAGCATTCTGCAGCGATACGCCAGCCCATCTGGTTTGCACTTAGTGGGACTAGCATTTGTTTTTCAACAGGACAATGACCCAACACACCTCCAGGCTGTGTAAGGGCTATTTGACCAAGAAGGAGAGTGATGAGTGCTGCATCAGATTACCTGGCCTCCACAATCACCCAACCTCAACCCAATTGAGATGGTTTGGGATGAGTTGGACTGCAGAGTGAAGGAAAAGCAGCCAACAAGTGCTCAGCATATGTGGGAACTCCTTCAAAACTGTTGGAAAAGCATTCCAGGTGAAGCTGGTTGAGAGAATGCCAAGAGTGTGCAAAGCTGTCATCAAGGGTGGCTACTCTTTTGGTTACTACATTATTCCATATGTGTTATGTCATAGTTGTGAAGTCTTCACTATTAATGTACAATGTAGAAATAAATAAATAAATAAAAACCCTGGAATGAGTAGGTGTCTAAACTTTTGACTGGTAGTATATATATATATATATATATATATTACATATATTTTTTCCCATCAGTAGATTTTTGAGATAACTAATGAAAAGCGCTTATACAAATTAAATGTATTATTATAACGCAAATATAGAATAGAGAAAACCATAAGTAGCATATTTTCTGTCACGTATCCTGAGATATAGGTGTTAGTGTGAGCAGACAGTCTGATATTTCTTCAGTCAGACAGTAGGCCTATAGTATTATAAAGATTGTTGCTGCCACCTAGTGGGAAAACTGAGAACACTAAACTGCACTAAAACCTTGAACACCTGTCTTGTCTGTGAGAGAGAGAGAGAGAAACTGCACTGCAAGATTGATTCACTCAAACACACGTGCCAAAAGAAGCAAATCTAACCGCTGTTAGTGAAACAACTGTATGCAGCCAATAACAGCAACGGTAATGTGGGACAGACTAGCTACACAGTTCACTTATGGACTGGCTACACATGGACTAGCTACACAGTTCACTTATGGACTGGCTACACATGGACTAGCTACACAGTTCACTTATGGACTGGCTACACATGGACTAGCTACACAGTTCACTTATGGACTGGCTACACATGGACTAGCTACACAGTTCACTTATGGACTGGCTACACATGGACTAGGTACACAGTTCACTTATGGACTGGCTACACATGGACTAGGTACACAGTTCACTTATGGACTGGCTACACATGGACTAGCTACACAGTTCACTTATGGACTGGCTACACATGGACTAGGTACACAGTTCACTTATGGACTGGCTACACATGGACTAGCTACACAGTTCACTTATGGACTGGCTACACATGGACTAGGTACACAGTTCACTTATGGACTGGCTACACATGGACTAGCTACACAGTTCACTTATGGACTGGCTACACATGGACTAGGTACACAGTTCACTTATGGACTGGCTACACATGGACTAGGTACACAGTTCAGTTAGTCACGATGGACGGACTAGCTACACAGTTTTCTTAGTCACTGTTGAAGTAGGTCTACACCGTTACTAGATGACATCACAACAAACAGTTCAACATGGGGCAGGATGAATGCGTGAGGTGGTTGGTAGAGGTTCTATACGGGAATGGACCACACGTGGACTTACTTTTGGTTTCATGGACGGGGGCACCAGGGTTTGGGAAGGTGGCGGCAGCAAGCTGGAGAATGGGTGCAGTGCCAGGGTGATGGTCTGATGGCGAGAGGACAGGGGGAAAGAGGGATGAAGAGAAGGAGGGTTGGAGAGAGAGAGAGAGGGACGGACGGAGGGTGAGAGAGAGAGAGAGGGACGGACGGAGGGTGAGAGAGAGAGAGAGAGAGAGAGAGAGAGAGAGAGAGGAGGGTTGGAGAGAGGGACAGACGGAGGGTGAGAGAGAGAGAGAGAGAGAGAGAGAGAGAGAGAGAGAGAGAGAGAGAGAGAGAGAGAGAGGAGGGTTGGAGAGAGGGAGAGAGGGACGGACGGAGGGTGAGAGAGGGACGGACGGAGGGTGAGAGAGGGACGGACGGAGGGTGAGAGTGAGAGAGGGACGGACGGAGGGTGAGAGAGAGGGAGAGAGAGGAGGGTTGGAGAGGGAGAGAGAGAGAGAGGGAGAGAGAGAGGAGGGTTGGAGAGAGGGAGAGAGGGACGGACGGAGGGTGAGAGAGAGAGGGAGAGAGATTAAGGTGATTAAGGGTTAGGTAAATGGCTGGTGGATGGTATCATTGAAGCAGCAACCACAAGACAGTAGAGTGATGAGCAGCCACAACAACACAATGAAGTGCAGTAGGAGGACACAGCCACTAGGTGGCCACAGTGTACATACACCTAACAGACATGTAAACACCACTGTGTAAAACATCATCTCAATCCACGGACGGTCGAGCATCTGCAGGTTTTTACTCATCCCTTGAACTTCACTGATGAATTAAGGTCAATAATTAATACATAACCTCTCCATCACCTGGTTGTCTAGGTCTCAGTAAGGACCTCCCCTCACCTGGTTGTCTAGGTCTCAGTAAGGAACTCCCCTCACCTGGTTGTCTAGGTCTCAGTAAGGAACTCCCCTCACCTGGTTGTCTAGGTCTCAGTAAGGACCTCCCCTCACCTGGTTGTCTAGGTCTCAGTAAGGAACTCCCCTCACCTGGTTGTCTAGGTCTCAGTAAGGAACTCCCCTCACCCTCTACCACCAGTACCCTGGATCAGCTCGCCCTCTACCACCGGTACCCTGGATCAGCTCCCCCTCTACCACCAGTACCCTGGATCAGCTCGCCCTCTACCACCAGTACCCTGGATCAGCTCCCCCTCTACCACCAGTACCCTGGATCAGCTCCCCCTCTACCACCAGTACCCTGGATCAGCTCCCCCTCTACCACCAGTACCCTGGATCAGCTCCCCCTCTACCACCGGTACCCTGGATCAGCTCGCCTCTACCACCAGTACCCTGGATCAGCTCGCCCTCTACCACCAGTACCCTGGATCAGCTCCCTCTACCACCGTACCCTGGATCAGCTCCTCTACCACCGGTACCCTGGATCAGCTCGCCTCTACCACCAGTACCCTGGATCAGCTCGCCCTCTACCACCAGTACCCTGGATCAGCTCCTCTACCACCAGTACCCTGGATCAGCTCCTCTACCACCAGTACCCTGGATCAGCTCCCCTCTACCACCAGTACCCTGGATCAGCTCCCCTCTACCACCAGTACCCTGGATCAGCTCCCCCTCTACCACCAGTACCCTGGATCAGCTCGCACTCTACCACCAGTACCCTGGATCAGCTCGCCCTCTACCACCAGTACCCTGGATCAGCTCGCCCTCTACCACCAGTACCCTGGATCAGCTCCCCCTCTACCACCAGTACCCTGGATCAGCTCCCCTCTACCACCAGTACCCTGGATCAGCTCGCCCTCTACCACCAGTACCCTGGATCAGCTCCTCTACCACCAGTACCCTGGATCAGCTCGCCCTCTACCACCGGGTACCCTGGATCAGCTCGCCTCTACCACCAGTACCCTGGATCAGCTCGCCCTCTACCACCAGTACCCTGGATCAGCTCCCCCTCTACCACCAGTACCCTGGATCAGCTCGCCCTCTACCACCAGTACCCTGGATCAGCTCCCCGTATACCAGGCAGGAAAATAGACATTGTTTTTGTCTGACTAAAATCACTACACTGACCCCTGCTGGAGTCTAAATTGTAAAAATAACTAATTGATTGCTTGCGTTCGCTCTCAAATCAAATGTTATTTGTCACATGCACAAAAGAAAAATATAAAAGCAACATGCAACAATTTCAAAGATTTTACTGAGTTCCAGTTCATATAATGAAATCAGTCAATTGGAATAAATTCATTAGTCCCTAATCTATGGATTTCACACGACTGGGAATACAGATCTGCATCTGTTGGTCACAGATACCTTAAAACAGAGGGACGTGGATCAGAAAACCAGTCAGTATCTGGAGTGACCACCATTTGCCTCATGCAGCGTGACACATCTCCTTCACGTAGAGTTGATCAGGATGTTTGTTGTGGCCCGTTGTTGTGGTCCATAACTACTCTAGAACTACTACCCCAAATCCACCTTCTCATCTCATACATGTTTGGGAGACTGTTGAGAGGACAGGACAGAGAGCTGATCTCACAACAACACCGGCACAGACAGACCGTAAACCCATCGACACAGAGTCTGTGTTCCAAATGGAACCTGATTCTCCATAGTGCCCTACTTCTGATCAGGGCCCATAGGACTGGTAAAAAGTAGTGCCCCTACATAGGGAATAGATTGCCATTTGAGGACCTGGATGCCACACGAATCCTGCCTTGTTGATCCCAACCGTCAGGCACCAGTTGAGCTCATTAGATTATTCTCCATCACAGACTATCTTGTTTGGTGGAGGAATGCAGCTCTGGTGACAGAGTAGAGCAGGCTGTAGGGAGGAGGAAGAGGACGTGGAGGAAGAGAGACAGACATATGACGATGTCCCATTATACCAGTAATAACTACACTACTACACCCCCACCTACTACTACTACTACTACACCCCCTACTACTATTACACCCTCCCCTACTACTAAACCCCTATTACACCCCCACCTACTACTACTACACCCCTCTCTACTACTACACCCACCCTACTACTACACCCCTACTACTACTACTACACCCCTACTACTACACCCCCTACTACTACACTCCCACTACTACACCCCCCTACTACTACACCCCCCCCACTACTACACCCCCTACTACTACACCCCCACCTACTACTACTACTACTACTACACCCCCTACTACTACACTCCCCACTACTACACCCCCTACTACTACTACTACTACACCCCCACTACTACACCCCCTAATACTACTACACCCCCACCTACTACTACTACTACTACTACACCCCCCACTACTACACCCCTAATACTACTACACCCCACCAACTACACCCCCTACTACTACACCCCCACCTACTACTACACCTCCCCTACTACTATTACACCCCCCCACTACTACACCCCCACCTACTACTACACCCCCCTACTACTATTACACCCCCACCTACTACTACACCCCCACCTACTACTACACCCCCCACTACTACACCCTCCCCTACTACTACACCCCCACCTACTACTATTACACCCTCCTACTACTATTACACCCCCACCCTGCTACTACACCCCCACCAACTACTACACCCCCACCTACTACTACACCCCCACCTACTACTACACCCCCACTACTACACCCCCTACTACTACACCCCCACCTACTACTACTATTACACCCTCCCTACTACTATTACACCCCACCCTGCTACTACACCCCCACCAACTACTACACCCCCACCAACTACTACACCCCCACCTACTACTACACCCCCACCTACTATTACACCCCCACCTACTACTACTACACCCACCCTACTACTACACCCCCTTACTACTACTACTACACCCTACTACTACACCCCCTACTACTACACCCCCCCACTACTACACCCCCCTTACTACTACTACTACACCCCTACTACTACACCCCCTACTACTACACCCCACCTACTACTACTACTACTACTACTACTACTACTACTACTACTACTACTACTACTACACCCCCACTACTACACCCCCCCTAATACTACTACACCCCCACCAACTACACCCCCTACTACTACACCCCCACCTACTACTACTACACCCCCTACTACTATTACACCCCCTACTACTACACCCCCACCTACTACTACACCCCCACTACTACACCCCCTACTACTATTACACCCCCACCTACTACTACACCCCCACCTACTACTACACCCCACCTACTACTACACCCCCCCACTACTACACCCCTACTACTACACCCCCACCTACTACTATTACACCCTCCTCTACTACTACACCGCCACCTACTACTACACCCCCCCTACTACTATTACACCCTCCCCTACTACTATTACACCCCAACCCTGCTACTACACCCCCACCTACTACTACACCCCCACCTACTACTACTACACCCCCCCACCCCCCTACTACTACTACCCCCCCACCTACTACTACACCCCCACCTACTACTACACCCCTTACTGGATACGATACGATGTTATTGGATACGATACGATGATATTGGATACTATAAGATGTTATTGGATACTATTAGGCGTTACTGGATACAATTAGATGTTATTGGATACTATTAGATGTTATTGGATACAATTAGGTGTTACTGGATACTATAAGATGATATTGGATACTATTAGATGTTACTGGATACTATTAGATGTTATTGGATACTATTAGATGTTATTGGATACTATTAGGCGTTACTGGATACAATTAGATGTTATTGGATACTATTAGATGTTATTGGATACAATTAGATGTTACTGGATACTATAAGATGATATTGGATACTATTAGATGTTACTGGATACTATTAGATGTTATTGGATACTATTAGATGTTATTGGATACTATTAGGCGTTACTGGATACTATTAGATGTTATTGGATACTATTAGATGTTATTGGATACAATTAGGTGTTACTGGATACTATAAGGTGTTACTGGATACTATTAGATGTTATTGGATACTATTAGATGTTACTGGATACTATTAGATGTTACTGGATACTATTAGAGGTTACTGGATACTATTAGATGTTACTGGATACTATTGGATGTTATTGGATACTATTAGATGTTATTGGATACTATTAGGTGTTATTGGATAGCTTGCTGTTATTGGATACTATAAGATGATATTGGAAACTATTAGATGTTACTGGATACTATAAGGTGTTATTGGATAGCTTGCTGTTATTGGATACTATTAGATGTTACTGGATACTATAAGATGTTACTGGATACTATTAGGTGTTACTGGATACTATAAGATGTTATTGGATACTATTAGGTGTTATTGGATACTATAAGATGTTATTGGATACTATAAGATGTTATTGGATACTATTAGGTGTTATTGGATACTATAAGATGTTACTGGATACTATTAGGTGTTACTGGATACTATTAGGTGTTACTGGATACTATTAGATGTTACTGGATACTATTAGATGTTATTGGACACTATAAGATGTTACTGGATACTATTAGAATTTACTGGATACTATTAGGTGTTACTGGATACTATAAGATGATATTGGATACTATAAGATGTTACTGGATACTATTAGATGTTACTGGATACTATTAGATGTTACTGGATACTATTAGATGTTACTGGATACTATTAGATGTTATTGGATACTATTAGATGTTACTGGATACTATTAGATGTTACTGGATACTATTAGATGTTACTGGATACTATTAGATGTTATTGGATAGCTTGCTGTTACTGGATACTATAAGATGATATTGGATACTATTAGATGTTACTGGATACTATTAGATGTTACTGGATACTATAAGATGTTACTGGATACTATAAGATGTTATTGGATACTATTAGATGTTATTGGATAGCTTGCTGTTACTGGATACTATTAGGTGTTACTGGATACTATTAGATGTTACTGGATACTATTGGATGTTACTGGATACTATTAGATGTTACTGGATACTATAAGATGATATTGGATACTATTAGATGTTACTGGATACTATTAGATGTTACTGGATACTATTAGATGTTACTGGATACTATAAGATGATATTGGATACTATTAGATGTTATTGGATACTATTAGATGTTACTGGATACTATTAGATGTTACTGGATACTATTAGATGTTACTGGATACTATTGGATGTTACTGGATACTATTAGATATTATTGGATACTATTAGATGTTACTGGATACTATCAGATGTTATTGGATACTACAAGACGATATTGGATACTACAAGACGACATTGGATACTACAAGACGACATTGGATACTACAAGACGACATTGGATACTACAAGACGACATTGGATACTACAAGACGATATTGGATAGCTTGCTGTTATTTTCTGTGTGTAAATGGGAATGATCTTACTGTTTCTTTCTCTGTGTGTGTGTGTGTGTTTTTGTGTGTCTTACTGGTGACAGGGGTGGCGTTGTTGGGTGTGTCAGCTCTCAGGTACTGGGTGGTCTGGGTGGACGGCTGGGACAGGCCCTGGGAACTGCCACTGTCTGAAACACTGGAACAGAGGAGGGGAGAGAGGGATTAGAACAGTACTCATGAAGAAAGCAAGGAGGAGAACCGTACTCATGAAGAAAGCAAGGAGGAGAACCGTACTCATGAAGAAAGCAAGGAGGAGAACCGTACTCATGAAGAAAGCAAGGAGGAGAACCGTACTCATGAAGAAAGCAAGGAAGGAGGGGAGAGAGGGAGGAGAACCGTACTCATGGAGAAAGCAAGGAAGGAGGGGAGAGAGGGAGGAGAACCGTACTCATGAAGAAAGCAAGGAAGGAGGGGAGAGAGGGAGGAGAACCGTACTCATGGAGAAAGCAAGGGAGGAGGGGAGAGAGGGAGGAGAACCGTACTCATGGAGAAAGCAAGGGAGGAGGGGAGAGAGGGAGGAGAACCGTACTCATGGAGAAAGCAAGGGAGGAGGGGAGAGAGGGAGGAGAACCGTACTCATGGAGAAAGCAAGGGAGGAGGGGAGAGAGGGAGGAGAACCGTACTCATGGAGAAAGCAAGGGAGGAGGGAGAGAGGGAGGAGAACCGTACTCATGGAGAAAGCAAGGGAGGAGGGGAGAGAGGGAGGAGAACCGTACTCATGGAGAAAGCAAGGGAGGAGGGGAGAGAGGGAGGAGAACCGTACTCATGGAGAAAGCAAGGGAGGAGGGGAGAGAGGGAGGAGAACCGTACTCATGGAGAAAGCAAGGAAGGAGGGGAGAGAGGGAGGAGAACCGTACTCATGGAGAAAGCAAGGGAGGAGGGGAGAGAGGGAGGAGAACCGTACTCATGGAGAAAGCAAGGGAGGAGGGGAGAGAGGTAGGAGAACCGTACTCATGGAGAAAGCAAGGGAGGAGGGGAGAGAGGGAGGAGAACGTACTCATGGAGAAAGCAAGGAAGGAGGGGAGAGAGGGAGGAGAACCGTACTCATGGAGAAAGCAAGGGAGGAGGGAGAGAGGGAGGAGAACCGTACTCATGGAGAAAGCAAGGGAGGAGGGGAGAGAGGGAGGAGAACCGTACTCATGGAGAAAGCAAGGGAGGAGGGGAGAGAGGTAGGAGAACCGTACTCATGGAGAAAGCAAGGGAGGAGGGGAGAGAGGGAGGAGAACCGTACTCATGGAGAAAGCAAGGGAGGAGGGGAGAGAGGGAGGAGAACCGTACTCATGGAGAAAGCAAGGGAGGAGGGGAGAGAGGTAGGAAGACAGCAACACCTGCCACTTCATTAACATTATTATAAAAGGTAACACCGTCTCTGCTCCTATTGGCCACCTAAACATCTGCTCTGCTCCTATTGGCCACCTAAACACCTGCTCTGCTCCAATTGACATCGCACTGGAGTACCCTGTTCTGTCTAGACCATAGACTTAGTTAAGACAACTCATCGTTGTATTATGGCGTCAACTCACAGGCAGGGCCATTGAGGCCAACTCTCCAGTTTGAATAAGTCACCCACCAAAAAATCTTTCTCCTTTTGTGTTTTGAAAAAAGTGTAAAGCTAATATTGGTGATTTACCTCCACCTGCAGTGCTAGAGTCCTGAACCAAACCTTGTGTCATTCATTGTGGCCACTAGATGAATGTAATAGCTTAAAGCCATTTACAAACCAGAGCAACCAATTAGAAGCAGACAATGCTCTGATCATTGTCGGCTAGCTCTCCACCCAACTGACTCAGGCTCAGAAAATAGGATATGCACATAATTAGTACTATTGGATAGGAAACACTCTGAAGTTTCTAAAAGTGTTAACATAATGTCTGTGAGTATAACAGAACCCATTTAGCAGGCAGAAAACCCGAGAACAAAACATCCGGAAATCAGTTTCTGGTGACCTTTGGCTCTGTTAGACACACTCCCTATTGAATCCATTTGTTACCAGGACTGAGACTGCAGTACCTATGGCTTCCACTAGATGTCAGCAGTCTATATACAAAGACTCAGAGAGATTGGAGTAAACACAACGAATAGGTACAGGAAATGGCATGGGGACCTGAAATGTCAAAAAGTTCTCGGGCGCGAGTCTGGCTGGAGCGCCCCACTTTATTTTACTTATATAAGGTTTAGGTGACCATCCAAGTGAAATATTATCGCTCATATTCATAAAAGGATAGCTAAGGATGCATTTTAACTGGTATTTGATTTGTTTAGGAAAAGTTTATAGGTATATTTGAATGCGTTCTCTTCACGTTTCAATGGGCGATTCGACGTTGGATTTTTTTAACATAACGCACCAACCAAACAGAGATTTATGGATATAATAAATGACTTTTTCTAACAAAAGAACCATGGATTGTCTTCGTTGGGAAGCCCTCAGCAGAAGTTTTTCAAAAGGTAAGGGATTTGTTTTCGCTGTGAAATGTGTTTTGTGTGAACCGCGATGGTTTATGAATTTATGCTAATGCAGAAATATTGGAGGTGCTACCCTCAAACAATCAAATGTTGTGCTTTCGCCGTAAAGCCTTTTTGAAATCTGTGATACAACGCCGTGATATTACCAAGAAGCAGAGCTTTTGATGACTATGCAACACTTGTATATTGATGAATGTTTAATCATTCAACTTTTGGATTTTGCTCCCTAAGTAGTTAACCCTACATTTGACCAAGTCTAATACATAAGCCTACTGAACTGGTAAATGGACAAGGTAGTTGACAGCTTTTGAACATATTTTTAAGCTATTACATGGTTTTGTGTCTGGTCTGTTATAAACAGTCATTCAGCCTCATATGTTGGGTTCTGTTTGGGGGTAGGACAGTGGTGCTATGCTGTTGAGACATTTAGAAGTTATAGTACTTAAAGGCTCAATCTGTAATTTTTTACTTTTAAATGATTTAAACACACCCACTTATTCTTGAGCTGGGTAGCCTAGTGGTTAGCACGTTGGACTAGTAACCGAAAGGTTGCAAGTTCAATTCCCCGAGCTGACAAGGTAAAAATATGTCGTTCTGCCACTGAACAAGGCAGTTAACCCACTGTTCCTTGCCTGGTTAAGTAAAGGTTGCACATTACCAAGTACATTGATGGGGTAAACCTACTGTACAAGTATGTATTAGGCTGTTGAATCCTAATCAACCCATCCAATGTGAGAACATCTTGTTGTTGAAGTACAGTAGATCAATACAGTTTCAGTACTGTAGAAGTAGTGAAGCTGCCGATGCTGAAACCCCTTGTTGGTGAATAGGCCAAACTAGCTTTAAGATTTTTCAGTCTTTTCCCGGCTTCATAAAAAAGCTAATATTTCACTTAAAAACATGTGTG
>CM059793.1:3692678-3695178 GCA_030435695.1 Brachymystax lenok tsinlingensis
GTGGGAATGTTTTTCAGCGGCAGGGACTGAAAATCCTTGAGTGGCCCAACCAGAGCCCGGACTTGAACCCGATCGAACATCTCTGGAGAGACCTGAAAATAGCTGTGCAGCCACGCTACCCATCCAACCTGACAGAGCTTGAGAGGATCTGCAGAGATAAATGGGAGAAACTCCACAAATCCAGGTGTGCCAAGCTTGTAGCTTCATACCCAAGAAGACTTGAGGCTGTAATCGCAGCCAAAGCTGCTTCAACAAAGTACTGAGTAAAGGGTCTGAATACTGATGTAAATGTAATTTCAGCTTTTTAAACATTTGTAAAAATGTCTAAAAACCTGCTATTGCTATGTCATGATGCGTTATTGTGATGTCATTATGGGGTATTGTGATGTCATGATGCGTTATTGTGATGTCATTATGGGGTATTGTGATGTCATGATGCGTTATTGTGATGTCATTATGGGGTATTGTGATGTCATTATGGGGTATTGTGTGTAGATTGATGAGGGGAAACAAATATTTAATACATTTTAGAATAAGGCTGTAACTTAACAAAATGTGGAAAAAGTCAAGGGGGTCTGAATACTTTCCGAAGGCACTGTATATATATATATGTGTGTATGATATATTCATATATATTTCTAATTATTACTATATTTTGTTATATATTGCTATTCGAATGGTTATTACAGCGACCGCTGTAATTTGGCTTACCAACCACCACTATGTCACTGCAGACACAGCTTCCACAGTTAACTTCTTTGGCAGCAGCGCTCGAGGTGACCGTTTTGGAGAGCCTGGCGTGCCCAAAGTAAAATGCCTCCCATCCAGGCCCAGAAAATAGGATATGCACATATTTAGTACCATTGGATAGGAAACACTCGGAAGTTTCTAAAAGTGTTAACATTTTGTCTGTGAGTATAACAGAACGGATATGGCAGGCGAAAACCCGAGGAATGTCTGTCCTGGAAAAAGTGATTTTGACACATTGCCTCATTTAGAACCCCTCCCTTATGAAAATGCCCATATAAGGGCATATGAATGCAGTACCTATCGCTTCCTCTGGATGTCAACAGTCTCGAGAAAGTGTTCTGATTCTTTTTAGATGCTTTTAGAGCAGAGAAGAAGACGAATAAGGAAGTGTCCACACAGATGTCAATAGAAGTAAATACGCGTTCCCGGCCTGCGCGCTCTTTGGTTTTTTCCTTTCTTATCGCCCAGTTTATATTCCGGTTTAAATATTATACTATTTATACATAAAAGTGTTCCTAAGGATACATTTAAAATTATGTTTGATTGTTCTTGAACAAGTTTATAGGTATAAGTTGAACGAGTTCTCTTCACGTTTCAATGGAGGAGTCGACGCTATATTTTCTCATAACACGCCAACCAAACTGAGATTTATGGATATAATACATTACTTTTTCTAACAAAAGAACCATGGATTGTCTTCGTTGGACACTTGGGAAGCCCTCAGCAGAAGTTCTTCAAAAGGTAATTGATTTGTCTTCGCTGTGAAATGTGTTTTCTGTGAACCGTGGAGGCTTATGAATTTATGGTAATTGGACAAATATGTTAGGTGCTACCCTCAACGCTGTGATATTGCCAAGAAGCAGAGCTTTTGATGACTATGAAACACTTGTATATTGATGCATGTTTAATAATTCAACTTTTGGATTTTGAATTTGGCGCCTTGCATTGAATGTAAGTTAATTGGCTTACATTCATTCCTTTACATCGTGTTTCGCTAGAATGGACGGAGAGGCATCGCTCGAGTCGCAACAAAATGGAATATGACGTCGTGGATAAAGTTAGGAATGACAATTATATATATGTATATACGCCATCTAAAATACCTGCATCACTTTTCTGTTTATAAAAGGACGTAGTTGGGTGTTTTCTGGAGCCTTGTACAGCACAAAGAGGACGAGGAATTGAATCGCTGGTTGGGTTACGTTTCTCAAAAACAAGTCTCTCTCTCTCTCTCTCTCTCTCTCTCTCTCTCTCTCTCTCTCTCTCTCTCTCTCTCTCTCTCTCTCTCTCTCTCTCTCTCTCTCTCTCTCTCTCTCTCTCTCTCTCTCTCTCTCTCTCTCTCTCTCTCTCTCTCTCAGAACCCCAGTACTAACCTGTCGTCCAGCTCTACTCTCTTCATGCTGTGTAGATGCATAACGGCCAGAACAATGGCTACCAGGAAGATGACAGCACAGCAGACCCCGACACTGATATAGAACACCCTGGTGGACGTGGTGGGAATGGACACTCCATCTGGCGGAGGGAAGACAGCACACACCAAATCATTTATTGAAAATATAGAAGAGAGGGCGAGTTAAGAGTGGGAGTAAGGTAGAGGGAGATATGAGAGACAGACAAGCAGACTCCATCCATTAATGGAGTCCTGAAATACCAGAGGCTTTGATCCAGGCTCTCTCTTTCTGAAAGAGCTCCCCCTCAGGGTACCTGTAAAAGCCTCTCCTTTCACCCAGTGTCTTTCTGAAAGCTTTCA